>OMKX01000862.1:0-10036 GCA_900302425.1 Brosme brosme
AAAAAAAAAATAGCTTCAAGAAGACAGGGCAAATGCATCACACATCAGCCTGGGGAATGGATGGCCACTCATTCCCTACAAATACTTTAACTCGCAAGGACACACACGCACGCACGCACGCACACACACACACACACACACACACACACATAACAACACACACAACCACACACACCACACACACACACACACACACACACACACACACACACACACACACACACACACACACACACACACGACTTCTTAATAACATTCCTTCTCACAGTTTAGTTAGTAGTTTACCCCCTCCCCTATTCAGTTTGACCATGACCAAATAAAGTTGCGAAGTGTGACAGAAAGAAAGAAAGTAGTGAATGAGAGAGAAAGAGAAAGGGGGAGTTGTATTAGGTGGATAACCCAGGTTTACCTGTGATGTGTCCAAGAAAAGGCTCCTTCTGAACTTCCCTCGCCGTATCTCCATTTCAAGGGCAGAGCCGCGGGCAACAGTTGCCCTGGTTGTTTGATTTCGGCAAAACATATTCTCCTTTGTGAAATTCACTCCCTTCCACTAGTAAATTGCGTTGTTTGAGTGGTATTCAATTCGAAATTCTTTCGGCGAGTTACAAAACAGCTAAGCAGATAAATGTCCCCACAACTCAGTCGTGGCAACACTCCCAACACAGGATTTGTCAACTTTGACTGGTTAGAATTCTTCTGAAATGAACTCTCGTGGCTCCGTTCGTTCTCCGCTTCTGGTCTCAACGTCTACACGCACGAGCTCTCGTGTTGACTGACTGACATGGTGACACCAAACAGTAGTGCGGCGGCGACCTAACTTTTGCTCATGTTCTGTATCCAGAGACCTCTGCCGGTGGGGTTTTCATATGCAGCTGAACGACGCAGTTTTCTTCGCTATTGACCAGCTGATTCGGTTGGGTTCAATCGAAACAACTGTGAGCCCTATGATAACATATTGATCCCTCTTAAGATGGGCTTCTCCAAAGTACCCTCGCGTGTTTTTATTCTAAAATGGCAAAGGTATGAGGTAGCCTAGTGTATGAGGTATGAGGTGTCAAAAGTACCATTAGCTTTTCATTCATTTGCAATAAAAAATATATCTCCTAGTTTAGTGCATACTATTTGGATTATTGATTTGGGTATGATTATAATTTAAATGTAGAATACAATTCTAGGTTTCAATCATGTAAACCTACTCTCGCCTGCAGGTATGCCATTTCCTAACCCATCTTAATTTCAAACTAAGAAAATCCCCCTTGTATGGAAGGCTATCGAGAAGGGGTTCATCAGGGTATGCAATTGGAATGTCATTTTATTTACGAACATTATAACAACCCACTATGAAGATACTGCAGGATTGTCAACGTCAGTTTTTGCCTAACTCCCTGGTTTCATTGTAAATCAACCAAACCCGCTGTGTGTGGAATTCTGAAAGTTCAGAGGGTCATCGGGGATCGGTGTCACTGTTAGGCAAGAGTCGCGTCTACAAAGAGGGGATATAGGGCCTATAGAGGGGATTCTTATTCATATGGCTGTAACACAAGTCAAGATAGTCCACTGTGACCGAGGGGCACATGCAGTAAAAGAAAACTAAAAACATTGCAACCGAAATGTAGGTTAACCTGGACTTTATGCAACCAAACTTTTGAGCAAGTTGAGCCAAATGCTCACCTGAAGCAGCCCTGCCTAGATGAATCAAGCAGTGGTCAGTCAAGGACACTATTAACACTAATGAAATAAATTCTTATATCTAAATGAGACATGGTTGTGTTTCGCTGTGATGATTCCTTACACAATCATAATTGTATTTTTTCTCATTGAACCTACCCTAATGTTGTCAAGTGTTCTTTGGAGTGTTTAAGTCTTCTTCGAACAACACTCAGTTTTCTAACTTTCGGCCTGCAGTAAAACACTTTTGGTTTTGGCACAAGCATTTCAGTTTTATTGTCAGTTATACACAGCTCTCACTGTCGTCCTCATATTGGTCTACTTAAGCCACCCAAATCTAAATTTAGTCACTGTTTACACATGCTTGCTACCATTTTCTTGGGGTCACCATGGATATACAAAAACACAGATATCTTGGTTTTTATGAAAGCCATGTTTTTTGACGGCTCTTATTGCAGACTCTGACTCCCCAAAATATGTTTCAGGCCATCCGTAACTGTTAAATCAACTGGTGAATTATATTAGCCTCGAATTCTTCCTATGCAATATGGTCCTCAGAATAAACAGCAGCACAAACTGAATGTGCCGCAGAAACAGAAAGACAAATATACTGCAGTAGTAACAGAGTAGTGCTGTAAGCCAAGCAGGTGGATGCTTGCCTTGTGTTCATCTATATCCATTGCCCCTCATTTACAAACAGGATGTTTGTGTTGACGATGGGAGTTCCAGAACATAACCCCTAGGTGTTGTAACTCATGCAGCAATAAACACTTTGAGAAGTATCTCTTTCCTGGAAGGCTCTGTGTGTTCATATAATGTTTACACACCAACTACTGCTGCCCTGGTCCAGAGGGAATGGATCAACATATTAGAGAGCCCATGGTTTCCCACGCATGGTCTGGCCATCCTTCAACCCCAGGCCAGATCCTTATCAGATCTCTGTGGGGTTTTTTTGCTCAGACTTCGGCAAGCAAAAACAAATTTGTACTGGCTTTGATACCGGTTATTTCCAATCCTAGCCCTGGGTGCACGAAATAGATTTCATTCATGAACCATATTAAAAAAAAACATATCTTTGATGTACATATTGCATTAAAAAAGGACTGTATTTCCTATTTTACTCACACGTACACGTGGAAAAAAAAGCACATGTACCACAGATAAAACGTGTCAGTTGAAAGTGGAAGGCAACTGTCGACATTGCCGCAGTCACCGTGGGATATGAAATGTCAGCCACAGGCAGAACATAAACAAAGGGGCCGCTCTTCGCCCAGAGAGCGATGGGCTACAGAACAGCAGGAGGATGATCACATGGCCCAAACACCAGCAGACAATCAGGCTCTAACTTTATACTATACACATTCCTATTCCATTGTCCTTTGCCCTCGTTGTCTTACAACAGAGCTTTGTAATGCCACTGGTAGAATCAGGGCAGTGGGAAGGGAAACCAACCAAACCGCTAGTATAAGAATGTCTGGTTAGGACTCCTCTTTTCTCAAGAAGTGAAAACATTACAAATCTAGCAGAGCAACACTGGCTCCCCTAGTTGTAATTAGATGTGGTTGTCTGTGCTATAAATAAGCATGGATCCGATATACAGTGCCGTTCTCACCATGCTGAAAATACAACATAGGGAAATAGGACTTAAGACAAGTGAAGCGCATTACGTTTAGTAAAGAAAATATAAAAAGATAATAGAAGGAAATTAAATCCCATGGTGAGTCAAGTACACCTACAGTTGTTAAAAATGTACTTATTTGTAAGAGTGGATCGGTAATACATTACATTCATCCACCTCTTCTGGCCTATTTAACAAGTTTTTCCATGTGTAATTTTAGAGTGTGATACTAAAAAATAAAGATATTTCCCTGTCAACTAGAGGTAAATAAGTTAGTCTCTAGTCTAGTCAACACCAGACCTGTCTTAACTCTTGAGTTTTTCTTTTGCCCCTGCACCAGAACCCTGAAGTGATATGCACCCATGCTGGGAATATAATATCAACGCATATGATGGATGTGGTCCTATATTGGGTAGAGGAAGAGAAAACACCTCAGGGGTGAGGGATGACATGAATGCTGGCCCTGTACTGAGACCATCGCCTGAATTAACCATGTGGAAAGCACCAGAGGCTCAGAAGCATGACTAAGATCTGGCCTAAAACCAAGACCCAAGCAAAAAGAGTAAACTGATATATGATGCAGATTGAAAGACATTTTATTTTTTTCTTGCAGTCTCTATACACTGGTCCTGTAACATAATCTGCATAGCTGCAACCGAAAGGATGTGCACTCTGGGAAGTGAGACTTCTGCTGGACAATGTCAGCCATAACAGCCAAATGCTGTAATTGCTCAAGTCAGTTTACTAGAATAAGAGGTCTCCGATGGGCATTTAGTGTTAATAAAATGTGCTAGTAAACAAGAGCCTACAACAAAGCAAACAAAAGCAAGGAGCAGGAATGTAGGGGAAGGCCGAATCTAGCAGTGTCATTACGCACAGAGCTACAGGAGAGAGTGGCAGGGTGTGATTCATTAGTCAATAAGGAGACAAATAATAAACACAACACAGCTTACCAAAACACTGCGAGGAACCCTTTATTATACATATATTTTTTTTTTTACAAAGCATAGAAAAGAAAATCAACAATGATAATACAGTTTGTACAGTTCACTTTCCTACGTATCCATCTCTGTAACACTAAAGCGACAGCATCAGTTACTTGTGGTGAGACTTCTTGCGTGGAGCAGATTCCTTTTGTGCTTGTTTCAACCCCTGGGAGAAAGTAAGAGGAACACGTATGTCATGGCTCTTAAGTCCCCACGAGACACAATAACAACAACGTCCATTTGTGAACAAGCACGGTTTAAATTCATGAGCTGAACAAATTCCCTGAACTGACACAACTTTTTTAGAATGAGTTTAAGGAATATAGTCGTAATTGAATGTTCCACCATATAGAATACACTTTTATCTAAAGAGACTTAGAGCAAGGATGCCTGCCAACAGGTAAGTCAAGTCAATGTTATTTTTGTCCATACATTACAGTTAGTCTCAAAGGTAGGTTTGCAGGCATTGGGGAATCAAACCCAGAACCTTTAAGCAGGGAATCAAACAACCCAACCACCCAAACTATTCTGCTATCCCTACATACCTATGGTTAAAGGGCCCCTATTTTACCACCAGGTGTGATGTATGATTGATAGATCATGTCTGATGTTTGGTGTGATATGATGCACATTGACTATAGTGTCATGTCACTATAGGGTCGATTTCAGAAAGGCTTTTAATGGCTATAAAATCTACATCCCACCTGGTTGTAAATAAAGGGCCATTAAAGTCAGCACACATACCAGATAGTATCCTGTGTGGTAACCGCTCATGTACCAGGAGATGAGCATGGCACCCAGGGCCTCATCATTCTCCATGTCAGGACTCATGGGCGGAGGCGGCGGGATCATCTAAGGAAGTGGAAAAATAAACAGGAGAATGAGCTCAGAGGAAGTGAAACCAGAAGACAGCCTCAGTCTTTGAACTTGTGTGTCCACTTTGGTTTAACAAGATATGGTAAAAGGGTAAAAGAGCAATTCTGGGTATGTTGATTCCAGACAACTGTGCCTTTATAAAATATGACAGGTGACTTTTATTTGCATCACTTTGCCAGTAAGATAATCACACAACTTACTGGGGGTCCGCAGGGCATCATAGGAGGCCAGGCTGGAGGGACGGGGCCACTGGATTGTTTACTTCCCCCCTTTCGGTAGAAAAATAATTGATCGGACATATTTTGTCGGTCTAATTTCATGTAATCAACAAACCAATACATGCATAAGGGAATTTTGTACTTTAAACAATAATTACATTTGAGCAATTGTGTGCCCGCACATAGGTGTTGACGTGTAAGTAGGCCTGAGCATCTTTCCACTGACTAATGAAGGGATCGATGATGCAAGAGGTAGAGGAACTCTTCTTACCATTTTGAAGCCTGGCATTGGGGGTGGGCCCAGGGGAAATCCGGGAAGACCAGGTGGCAACACTGGAGGGGGTTCTCTGGGGGATTTGTACTTTGGGGGCTTGTTGTGTGCCTGCCGTCTGTGAGCATGTGGTGTGGTAGACCGGTCGCTCTCCTCTGTGGAAGATTCAGCTTCATTGACCTTCATTAAGGGCAAAGAAAGACAGAAAGAGCATATTGCTTGAATTTCAAATGCACGCCTTGATACACCCACTGATTTCTATTAGTGTCTTCAAACAATTTGCCTCCATTAGAAAGTCTCAAATACGCAATCATCAAATTCATTTTAAATCTATGTTGAAATGGTTTCTTACATTTCCTCCCAGGTTGGTCGAAAAACAAAACATAACAAAAAACATGTCCAACAATGTCCATTACTATACCTTAACACAAGTTTCTTCTTCGACCTCAGAGTTTTCCAAGAGCAAATCTTGAAGGCTTTGCTCCTCCTGATTGCCATAGTCTGTATATACAACTGTACAACTGCCTCTCTTCTTGTCTATGGCGCAAATTGTGGCAGCATACAGCTGGCCATCCTCTGACCAGTAAGCACTGCATGAGTCTCCAACCTGCCACTGTGGCACAACAAGTATGCACCGTTCAGTTATGATAGAAGGATTATGATAGAGTTTAGCCATATAGTATTCATTGAGCTGTAGCATACAGTAAAACCGTTAGAACTTCGACAAAGATCAAAACAATTTATTGTGGACACACTGTCAGCTCTTGGTCTAGAACAGGTGCAAGGTTGGATCTATAAAAGTTCTCGGTGAAGAGTTTACTGAGGTTATAGTGACAGTTTAGTTGTTGCAGGTTTGATAAAGAGATGAATATATTAATTGACCAACCTCTTTGTCTGGAGGTGCATTACTCTTTTTCCTGCTGAGATCATTTTTGTTGCTCTTGCGCTTCTTTCCTGGGTGGTCTTTCTTGAAGGTCGGTGTGTCATTTTCATCTTTAAGTGCAGTCTAGTAGATATTAAATTGCAAAATGAGCGTGAATATTTTGTACACAAAATCCGATTTGAGATGAGGTTTGAAGTCATTCAAAGATTCTCACTGGCATACATTCAACATTAACATTAGCACCATACCTTGAACGTTGCAACAGCCTTATCATATGCCTTTATCAAAGCAGTATCATCCCATATGTCAGAATCATCACTCTGAAAATTAAAGGACAAAGTTGACGAAGATAAACACAATTTGCTATACCAATCCGCGTCAGCACAGTGCATCATGCCAAAGTGTCAATTGATGCAACGTCTGACTGAAAATAATAAGATCTGAATTCTATGTGGCAAAACAGTTCTATTTGACGACGACATTCACCCTCCCGACATTCACCCACCCGACATTCACCGTATTATAATACATCTATAGTTTGGAGTCCATGGACTTCGAAGTGTGAATAGCAATCTAAGTGTAGCCAAGCTAACAGATACTCCATGCTACACTGTTAACGTTAGTGTTGGGCTGTACGAACACGAACATCATGGCTATGTTTGATAGCTTACCTGCCCAGCCCCACGTGCAAAAACCACATCTTTTCGACCGTTCTCCATTGCAAACAACGAAGGTCTTTCACTGCCAGTTAATATATATTTCAAAGACTTGATGAACTGCTGCTACTACTTGATGAACAATGTGCGTCGCAGACGATGACGCCGCACCAACTCACAGGCCGAATGCGTGACGACTATATGACGCGTCAGTTGGCAAGGCAACGCCGAGACAGCGACATGTCTCTTCCGTGAGATTGGTGCTTATGTCGAATGTGTTGTGTTTATCATACATTATACCTCAGCAGTACGCCGTTTGTGGATGAATTAATAAGATGACAAGTTCATCTCTACGTTCGTTGGGCGCAAAGGTCGTGTTGGCGTCCTCCAGCGATGAGGCTCAACCACCACAAAACATCATTGATGGGTAAAGTTCGCTTTAGTTATCGAGTAGGCTAGCAAAGTGCACACCTGAACAATGTTGTGTAAACCAGTTATACCACTTTCTAAAGAGGTTTTTTTTCTCCAAAACACAGCCTTACCTGTCTCCTATCTTTCTCTAGGAACACCGACACGTTTTGGATGTCCACTGGGATGTTTCCTCAGGAGTTTATCATTCGCTTGGCTGATTCTACAGGGATTGACCTTGTGACTATTGATAGCTATAACGGTACACACGGCAATTGTCATGATACGGCTGTCGGAATGCATCATGGGATTCTTTATGGCGATTCTCCGACATTTTGTGATGCCTAATTAAATCAAGTGTTTTGCCACGTCTAGCATGAGAAACGTCGTGACAGATTCAAACAAAGCAATGTCTCCCCATATATAAATGATTTCACGATTAAGTGCTTAACAAAAGACCATTACAACCAATAACATTGCTGTGCTCCTATACTTCCGAAATAGAATCGGTGATTGCGGTGTGACATCATGATGCACAAGCCCTACGGCTACCTGACATACTTTAGAATACTGCCTTCTTTGGATTTATTATTTTCAAAATCACCGATCACTGCAAGCAGGGTAATAATTCTAAGTGTAGATCAGTTATACGTTAAAAGGAAGCTCCAATTAGACCTAAAAACATTACCATATGAGTTATGCTGTGCTATCCAAACAACTTTGACACTTTTACACATCCAAATACATCTCAACTGCTGTCTTTCATGAGGTTAGTAGGCCTATCTGACCAATTTCCCACAGGGCCTGAGTTTTCATGCATACATAATCATATATTTTAATTACAATACGTATGTTTTATCAAAAGCAACACACTGATTAAGACTTATTTATGCTTGGTTCTGTGAGAATGTAGCAAATCTAGGATAAATACTTACTTGTTTCAAAAGCTGGTGTTGTCCATCTCTAGCTGCTGAAATTACTTTGATGTAGTGACATTTTCTGACCAGGTGATTTACTGCCATGTACCTGCATAACAGGAGGCCTATTTTAAATATAATGCATCATTAGGGGGATTTCTCCCCATCAAGTGCTCAAATATAATGTAATATTCCATCTAATTAATGATAATAGGTCAAACAGTTCAGTGTCCTTCATGAATTAAAAATCAGATATTTGCTAACACAGTCTACAATTAAAGTGGGAATGGTTCAAATTGTCAAGATACGAACGAGAAACTTTATAATGAGGTCAATGCGGCAGTAAATCCTTAGTCTTAATTTTTTGCTCAAATAGTACTCAAACGTATTTATTCTTTGCATAGGCTGTAAAGGCTATATTTCCATGCATTCAAGGTTGTCATTATTTATTGCATAACATGTATGAAACATCTCTTAATCAATAATTACGTAGGATCGGCCTTTCAAAAATGTATCTTGTGTTTTTCTTTTGTTCAGTTAAGGGTCTGAAGATAGAAAAGAATACCTTGGATACGTTTTCAGACTTTCAATCGGTTGCAGAAACAGGTGAGAATATACCACCTTGTATTGACATTATATAAGTCATATATTTTAACCTGTGAAAGAATAGAAATGCTGCAATAATCCTTCCTTTCATTGCAGAATTTGAACTAACCGAAGGGCAACTGCAATCGAATGCTATTTCAGTAAGTAAACTTAATACAAGTTACAGAAATGAGAGATCATGGATGTCATGGTGATGAAGCTATTATGTCTTTCTTTCTTTCCAGCTAAAAGGAACCAGTGCTTCCCACCTGCGTTTCATCATCACCTCTGGATATGACCATTTTGTCTCAGTGCACAGGGTCAGCATTCAGACTTAGTCTTCCCGGGCCCAGAACTGGCTAGATGTCCGTTTCCAAAGTGTATAGAGTCCAATTAAGATATGTTTTTGTAATTGTCCATGGCATGGCAAAGTGTGTCACATTGTGTCAAATTCTAAAGGAAATGACTGTACAGACAGGCAGTATGGAGAACTAGCATAACAAATGCACGTCTTATGTCTTTAGTTTAAATATCTTGAAAATGCAGCCCAAGTTAAATCGATTAAAACAGTTGAATCAGCCATATCACCTACCATCTCTTTCTTTCAAATAGCATTTAACATGTCAACTTCAATCACTAAAGACCCAGGGACTATACCTATCACTCAATGCTTCTGTTTTGTCATTTGCTCCATCATTCTGTTGGATGTAATTCCATCCACTATTTGGAATGATGTTCACCTTAGATATAGCTGCTCTCATTCATTTCTCACTCTGTTATATGTCAGAGGCTCAAAATAAGCAATACTCAGAACAAGATAAATGGTGGTATATTTATTAAAGAGAGCATACCGCATAATCTCTGGCTGACTGAAAGATTGAGATAATTAACTAATTAAGGAGGCAAGTTGAATCAGTGCAGCCCACCCCCCAGTCCTCCCACCCTCTCTC
>OMKX01000866.1:0-11151 GCA_900302425.1 Brosme brosme
CATTTATCAACGAGACTTGAGAAGATCCGGCGGAACTCGATATAATCACGTCAAGTTCCCATCACGTCAAGGCGGACACAGGTGTACTTCTCGTCAACAAGGAAGATGGCATACCAAGTGGCATACCAGTTTGGTCGCCAATTGTAGTTTCATATTAAACAATCTCCAGCCCCTCATTCAAAATAAAAAATACATGATGAGTGATGAAGTGAAAGTTCACAAAAGCGTCTCTTTTTAATATGCATAGTTTGGGAGAAGGCACAGGCACGCCCAGTGGGCACGCCTCACTGAATGGAGTTATGTCACTTCTGACGTGGGGAATTGAATGTGGGTATTCCAACCAACCAGGGCAACGTTGAGGGGAGTGTCTTATGTCCGCACTTGTTCGAGAGCAAATGCCCAGAAAAGCAGGCGGAAGTTGTTTTCCTGAAACTACCGCGAGTTTTGAAAGCCAGGTGACTCGTCGCATCGGAAGTAATCACAGGTCTTTCTGACGTTTTTCATCCCACAATGCATTCTGACGCATGGCAAACGAAGCCGCATGCCTCATCTGAAACTCGCCTATTGTGATACAAGCCTAGGTGGACCACCCACTCAATGTGATGTCACCAAGGCACAGGGAAGGGCGGGTTTTCAAACAGCTTATAATAGCTACGCACTCTAGTGATGGGAATTCCGGCTCTTTTAAGTGAGCCAGATCATTTGGCTCTGCTCAGCAATAAGGGCCGACTCTTTCGGCTCCCAAACGGCTCTTCATTTAGTAGCCTACCACTTCTGGCTTTTATAATTCCGGCAAATTTAGCTGTGTTTTGACCTATGATTGGTATGTGTGCACATATATCACTTAAATAATTCAATGTAATTATACTAAACATTATTTCCAGAATACCATAATTTTGCATTCTGGTATAAAAACCTTAAATAAAGTAAAAACATTAAACTATTACACATGTGTATTGAACAATTTTTTTTAGGAAAAGTCAAAGACTGGGGTACTTGAATATTTTATTAACACAAAGTTACATACATTTGAAAGATCATCCTATTATTCTGTCTTGTAATAATTTACAAAAAAAAGAGAGAAAAAAAGAAATCGGCTCTTGGGCGGGAGCCGACTCCCATCGTTCACTCAAAGGAGCCGGCTCATAGAGCCGACTCGTTCGCGACCGACACATCACTACCACACACCTATTTGGCCTCTCCCTGCTCAGCCATAAGCGGTCAGTTTCAGTTTGGTTCAGTTATAATCAAAAAAACGACTTCTTCATCCTCTGCGTTCAACACCTATTTGGATGTCATCATTCGTGGGAATCTGATAAGGAAACGGACATCATCAATGTTACTGGCCGGTTCCCCGAGGCCGACTGTAACATAATGGGGGCTTGTTGGTCTTCTACCCCGATATCTTCAAGGCCAGAGTGCCCTACCATCATTGACGTCAGGTATACTCTTCATTCGCCCCTTAACCTTCCCTGTGAGTCCTTGGTTGCCCACTAGACCCTTCCCTCTGCGGCCTTGGTGGTTCACTAGACCCTTCCCTGTGAGGCCTTGGTGGCTCATTAGACCCTTCCCTGTCAGGCCTTGGTGACTTACTTGACCCGTCCCTGTATAAATATCCTCTCACCATTGTATTGATGGTGTATCTCAGAGATTCCTGAACATGAATCAAACTAAGCTCTTTATTCAGATGTCTGTTCCCTTGATTTATTACTATTGCATCATGCAGCAGATGCTTTTATCCAAAGTGAACAGCTTATAGATGCAGGGCACATTGGCAAAGGATGGCTACAGGTAGATTGCAGACACTGGGCACACATGTATTCAATTATTTTAATCAAATCTTTAATTATTTAATATAGTGCCGCTGGATTGCAAAATGTGTTGGACAGTACAGAAGGCATCATGGGATTTTTTGCTGCATACCTCGACAGAGTTGTAGTAATGTAAAATCCCAAATAAACGTTAATTTACCGTGACCTAGGCTAATGACAACTTTGTTTTACCTTGTCTCGCATGAGAAACGCTGTGGCAGTTTCAAACACGAAAATGTATCCCCATAATAATGACAAATAATTTCAGGATTAATTACTAAACAATGACAAAAACTCCATTGCTAGCAATAACATTTATATGCTTCCGGAATGGAGGCAAGATTTTTAAACAAACCAATCACTAATTGGATGAAATCACAATAGTTTGAGGGATTCAGAAACATGTGTGCGCAAATTATGGTTTTCCTTCAGATGGCGCTGTAGTCTTCCTTTAAGTGAGATAGAAATAAAGATTGCGTTCCTTTAGTGCCATCTGTTGGCGATATGAGTACGTAATACGCTTACACATCAAAAAACAAATCCGAATAAAGACACAAACTGTAATCTTTATAAACCGCTTGTTTATTGAAACATTTAAAAAATCCCAAATGTGAAAGGCCATTAAAAAAGTATCGACCTAGGCCGACTGCTGCAATAAGGAAGTAAGTTCATGATTCTCTTCCTTTTACCACCATGTAACTACTATTGGTTTCCCGACTACTGTAACCTATGAATAGCATCAGAAGTCAAATAAGGTAGCAGGACACAATCGTTTGGCCTGTTGGGAGTAGCAACCTGCCAGTCAAATTTTGATAAATAGGACGCAAATCTGTAAGTGATCACACCCGTTTACGTTTAAAGCCAACAGAGTTCCTTCGAAATAAACCCTGAATTGAGATGGATGATGCAAACAGATACCAGGCTGCATTGGCCTAAAGGGCTACCACCACATTTTCGGGCAACAATAAAATAATCGGCTTTTCAAACAGACACAATCCAGAAATGTTGACACGTTGCACACTGAGCACGTTTATTAGCCGCCTATGGTAATGTGTTCAAATGGACTCAAAGTATCAGACGAACATTTAACAATTGCTGGTCCTTATTTGAGGTTTACAGCGTATAACGACGTGCTTAGGTCACAAGTGTGTAGGCCTACGGAGTGACGATCACACGCAAATCCGCGTTAGCACAGACGAATGGGAAATAGCGCCACAGAACTGCAGCAGTAGAGATTTGACTGAAAGGTACGGGCTTAGGCTACAGATCTTGTAACGATTTATAACAGTGGTAGTTATACAAGGATATAATGCAAATGTGTATCGGTGTATGCCTAGTTTAGTCCGATCTGTAGGTGCTATGGTGTACAAAGTGTATCCTTGAAAAGTCGGAAACTGGCGCACTGCCCACAAATCACTTCGTCAGAGGTGAACTAAACACATGTCGAGTGCATGCAGTGAAAGGAGATGTATCCATAAATGTGCATCTAAGAAACTTAATTTTGCTCCGTTATCGCGTATGCCGAAACATGATCTGTATTGTTGTCTCTAGAAACTTATGTCGCCTTGTGGTTAATTGAATATGTTTAATTGCCACATTATTCAGTTGATCAGAGACCCAGATCAATTCCAAGTCAATCAAAGAGTCTTGGGTAACACACATTTAGCCAAAGCAAGTAAAGCCCAGGTCAAATTCAACTCAACCTTTCTAACTTGTGATATTTCCCTAGTGTGATATTTAAACACCACACTGTCGACCAATCTTCACCTGGTCCAGTACAAACACCACCTTGATGTTTGTACTTTGTAGTTTGTCACACTGTTCTTGACAAAGTCAAGAACACACTGGCACACTGTTCTTGACAAAGTCAAGAACATTGTGTTGCACTCATTTCTCTCTCTCACTTGTTCTCTTTCTCACTCTCTCCCTTTCTCTCTCTCCCTCCCCCTTGCAGATGCCAGGACTCGAGTACCACACTTAACTGAGGAAGGGATTTTGATATTTTTTTTGGTACACAGTGGCAGTACCTGTTTTTCTCTAACCCCACACGAGTAATACGACTGGAATCATGGGCTCCACTGGATATGGCTACTACAGGGTCACCATCTTTATCTGCATGTTCATTGGATACTCGCTATACTTCTTCAACAGGAAGACCTTTTCCTTTGTCATGCCCTCTGTGATGGAAGAAATCGAACTGGACAAGGATGACCTGGGTATGACGTTGTTGTTGTTCTTGAAATAACATACAATCACCTGTGGTATGTTAAGGATTGTCAGGTCTTATTTCCTGAAATAATAAGCCATACATTTTGAACTTTTACAGTATTTTATAGTAAGTATTTATGTGCTTAGGTATTGTCCAACTGGGTAGCCACCTTACCCGATGCTAAGCTAGCAGCAGAGCTGAAACAGCTGTCATTGTTTCTCAAAAGGGTTTTATGTTGATATCGGTATCTGAGATCATACATCAAATTGACTATAGTGTTAGAAGGTATTAGATGGCTCATGTTTTCTGTGTGTGTGTGTGTGTGTGCGTGTGCGTGCGTGCGTGCAGGAATGATCACTAGCAGCCAGACCATGGCCTACGCCATCAGTAAGTTCATCAGCGGCGTTCTGTCGGACCAGATCAGCGCCCGCTGGCTCTTCTCCATTGGCCTCTTCGTGGTGGGGGGCATCAATGTTGTGTTCTCCTGGTCCTCCACCGTGGCCATGTTCTCCCTGCTGTGGTTCATCAATGGCCTGGGACAGGGCTGTGGCTGGCCCCCCTGTGGGAAGGTCCTACGCAAGGTAGGCATCCGAGAACTGCGGTTATATTCGAGAAAGCGGAAGATGAGCAAAATCACGCGGCTAAAGATGACTGCCCCTCCACCACCATTAGGACTACTTGCTGCTATTAAGTCCTTTAGCAGACGCGTGAATTCAGATGCATGTGCAGAAAGGGGTTAGCATTATGCGCATTATGCACAAGGAGGATTGAACCCAGACACTTTGGGCTGGGAGTCGAAAACCTTAGCCACTACGCTATCTTCGCCGAAGTTCGTACAGCAACATTGTCTCTCACTAGACATTTCCAGTGTGAAACCAGTTTGAGAACAGGCCGTATCTGGCCTGGATCGGCCCAATAGGACAAGGAATAAATGGCAAAGACTGCACCTGTCCTCAGTCAAGAGGAACTGTACTGCACACATGCATATGTTGTGTATGATACTCCACTACTTTGTGTTGGAATGTTTTATGTGTTGGAGGAAGAGTACACATTCAGTTGGTTTTGGGTACTGTTCCAAATTGGGAGTGACAGAATCCTACCCCTTGCTCTCAGGTGGGTGGTAGGATTGACCTTAGTTGACCTTTTGGCCTGGAGCTGGTCCAGACCAGATGGTGGGCATGGATGGCAAAACAAAATGCATTGATTTATCCATGTACAATGTAACGTTATTGTCCCAATGGATTAACAAACACTGATATAATAGTGGCTGTATGTTTGTGGCTTTTAAATGACAATTTCCACAGTGTATTGGTCTACTCTGTTGAAGGGAATTCACTTTTTGGTAGTTTGTATTTAGCTTTCTTCAAAATGTATTAAAATAAATTGTCTTTATACTCAACATAATATTCTTTAAATTTGTTTGTGGCTCTATGTGGTGTAAAAATAAATATTAAGCTAGCATATGTCATTGTGTTAATTTTCAACAAGCTAAATGTAGTCTTTTTACTCTAGTGACACATATCTCTATTCCTCCTACTCTAGCACTACACCTTGCACGGTGCCACTAGAGAGGCTGTCCAAGTGTTAAAGTTAAAGTTTGGGGGAACAAAAATAGGCCTTGGCATTTGACCTGTGGATCGCAAGCAAAGAGGATCAGATTACAGGACACTTCTGGTTATAGCAACAACTTCAAAAGATCTTCAGCCAAAACAACTTAAATCAATAGTTTTCCTCTGTGGCAGAAAGCCGCAATCGTTAAGTCTATCTAGCCACAGTCTCACCCATTGTTGGGTGTCAAGCTTGCCTGGTTCCAGCACCTGAATCCCCAACCACTTTTAATAAAATGTCTGCTATTCCGAGCCTGGTGTCGTTTGCTTGAGTGATCCTCAGGTCACGTCAGCTTGGGTAACCAGCGTCTTGTGGGTGGGACTTGGAAAACATATGCTGATGGAATCCGGGTGACCATCGTGACGACACGGCGAGTCTGGGAGAGCAAAGTTTGGATTCTGCCTCTAAAATCTCTTTTAAAGTCTTCGGATTTTACTTTTGAAGATTACTTTTCTCATATCAAAAACAGAAAACAATGTTACTTGCACTATCGTTATCCGCTTAGTGCTCGGGTTAGGTGGACGCGACCCCGCCCAGTCTCCGAAAACGACTCAGATGGAAGAAAGTTCAGACTGCATTATGAAATGAAACGCAATAGATATTCAGGATGATTATCAGGCTAGTGTCAGGCACCCATAGCAGGTGAATCAACCAGCGTATGGTCACCAACCTGAATGCCAAGCTCTGAGTGGAGTATCACATTACCGGGGCCAGAGGGTTGTCAAAGGCCAGAATTATATCGACACTATTTTCAGGCATGCAACCAACTCAGCATAAAGTCCTTCACGTTACCACCATAAACCTGACTCCGGTACTAGAATAGGGGTGGACACAAGCACACACACTCTTCTGAAACGATGTTCCGAATTACCTAATGTGTTGCATTTCTCCTAATGGTGACCTTAACACAGACAAAATGTAGCCTAGTTTCCTCTAAAGAGTAAATATGAATCTATTGACTTTGGTATTCTTAAGGGGTCTACTCTACTTCTAACTATTATATACATTTTATTGAGTGAATTACTATTCAATATGAATAATTAAAAAGATCATAAGATTGCTTTAAAAAAGCAAACATAAATTGAGGGTGGTTAGGATGTCCTAACCCCTACCCTGTATCTGAATTAATTCTAAGTCGCTTTGGATAAACGCACATGCCAAATGAAAAAATAGTGATGTCTGATTCCTATAGATCTACCACTATCTCTCCTTTTTTTTTTAAACTTGGTTGTGCTGCAAAAAATGCCACATTTCTGGCTTTTTTGCCACAACAAATAACCTCTCTCCATGTGTCATTTATGGTCCAGTGGTTCGAGCCATCCCAGTTTGGTACGTATTGGTCGGTGCTGTCCTGCAGCATGAACCTGGCCGGCAGCCTGGGCCCACTCATGGCCACCGTGCTGCTCCAGTACTACGACTGGAGGACCATCCTGTCCGCCTCCGGCATCGTCTGCGCTGCCTTCTCGTTCGTGTGCCTAGTGTTCGTCAAGAACGAGCCCACAGATGTGGGCCTGCCCGCTGTCGAAGTGGCGAAGAAGAAGGGAGCGAAGGGAGGTAAGGAAAATGGGGATGGCCATTACCCTTATTTTTCTATATGATGTATTACGTCATAAAGTGGAGACAGTTGCCGTGGCATTGGTCATTTGAAAAACGTACCAATTGGATAACAGTTGACCTATTGTTAGCTTACTAAAGCTTATTATTCCTATGGTGTTCTTCCATTGATAAACTCAATCTTCTCTTCAGATTATTGCATTTCACTGTTTAATATAACAACGTGTAAGTGTGGTATCACATGTGCTGCCATCCGTCACCATATTTCTTATATTCTCCTTTTTGAAAAGGAAACAACGACAGCACGCTCCGGGAGTTCCTCACGTCCCCGTTCCTGTGGGTGCTGTCCCTGGGCTACATGGTGGTGTTTGGGGTGAAAACGGCTGCCACCGACTGGGGACAGCTCTTCCTCATGCAGGAGAAGGGCCAGTCGGTTCTCATGGGTCAGTTATTTTAGGTCACATCCTATGGTCACGCCGTTATTTATATTTTAATTAATGTGTTATTTTCTTTTGTTTCGTTCTTCTCATTGTTACGTTTATTTTTACTCAATATTGACACGTATCTTTTCAAGCTACTCAAAGAAATGTAACATAATAGACTGTATAAAATAGCTGAACATCGATACAATTATAAATATCATTATTGTTACAGTAAGAATATGTGCCAGTTAAAACATTAAAATACGAAGAGCATAAAAAACATGATTATTACTCTTCTTAATGGTGTTTGTCTAGCCTGGCTGGGGTTTGGGTCTCTGTGTTTCTGAGGCTGTTGACTGTTTTTTTAACAGGCAGTTCCTACATGAGTGCCCTGGAGGTGGGGGGCTTCGTTGGCAGCCTGGCTTCGGGGTTCCTCTCTGACCGAGCCGTGGCCCGGGTGAGTGACAGTACAGGGTTTGGCCAACCCTCCACACAGACGGCTGTTTGACTCTGTATCGCACACAGCACTAGATCATAAAGGGTTCTAAAAACAAAGCAATTGGAGCTTCTCTTCACCTTCTCAAATTTGGCCCTCAAACTTTTGAATGGCTTACACATTTTCAGGTAATTGATTCAAAGCTTGGCATTTGATGTGATATTATATATAACTATAAATGTTTAAATGAACATAAAGTTAACCATATTTGATTGACATCATGCACTTTTGACAAGCAGCTCTTCCATGAAGAGATGCTGCAAATGTCAAAGCCAGCTAGTAACATGTCATGGCAGTGCTTCCCCATCTGGGGGTACTGTTGAGGATTAACATGTCTCTAATCTCCACTCCATTTACAAAACCGTGGTTCGGTATTAACTGTGTCTTCGGTCTTCTCCTGCACAATCTCAACTTTCCTCCACTTATATTTCCCTCTCGCACTGCTTGACAGCAAGGTCTCGGCACCCATGGGAACCCTCGCCATGGCCTGCTCCTCCTCATGATGTCTGGCATGTACGTGTCCATGTACCTTTTTAGAGTCACCGTCACAGCTGAGGTCCCTGAGGTAATCTGAGCACTCCGATTCATACCATCAGATTTACATTACTATCACCATCACCATTATCCGTGGGGGTCAATGAATGACAGCAAGTGTTTGGTGTTTTTCTTCAGGAGGCACCTCTTTGGCTCCAAGCCCTTCACCCCATCTCAGTTTTGATTGGCCTGTCCGAGAAGGAGGTATGCTCATAAAACTCCCTGGTTTAAAGTACAGTTAACCACCAGTATCCTTATCTTGGAAATTATGAGGGACAATTGACCCCTATGTTGTATTTTATTCAATCCCTAACAGATATGGATCCTGTTCCTCGGTGCTTTGTTTGGATTCTCTTCATATGGACCAATAGCTCTCTTCGGCGTCATAGCCAGTGAGAGTGCTCCGTCAAACTTCTGCGGAACGTCCCATGCTGTTGTAGCTCTAATGGCTAACGGTAAGCCTTCCTACTTTACCCATCATTCCGTGGAGCTTTTATCCAAAGGTGAGTTACAGTACATAACATGCTGATGAATGTCATTCAAGATGAGCAAGTAGGGGCTGGGCTTGTTGTTCAAGGATGCTCAACGTTAGTTTGGGGACATTGGGGATTAAGCCCAGGACCTTTCAGCCAGGGGTGGAACACTGAGTTTATCCACAAGACTTCCCATTTATATTTAATTCTACAAATATATTCTACATTGGCTTTGTCCACAGTTGGTGCTTTTGCGGCCGGACTCCCGTTCAGCACCATTGCCAAAAAGCACAGCTGGAACATGGCCTTCTGGGTAGCTGAGGTGGCGATGGCCGCCGCCATTGTCTGCTTCTTCCTTATGCGCAACATGCGTACCAAAATGGGACGGATCGCAGAGAAAATGGACTGATGTTTTTCCTGGGTACAACGTTTTCTGAGTCCCCATTCTGCAAGCAGAAGCTTTGACTGCTGACTGCAAAACAACTCCGAAAGAACCAACCACTGCATCTTTGGACGACTCATCCCCAGACACCATTTCAGATCTTATCTTCGTATTTACAGACTTTGATTTTTCTGAGCCAATAGTAATCATATGTTGTTAACAAACAATTCACAGTTCTAGATGGTAAATAACAGTTGCAATAGCCACATGAAACAACTTACAATTTATAACCATTATAGTGACAGCATGTTCAACTGTTGGGCATCCAGTTGCTGGATGCTTGATCACTCTATTCTAAAAACAAAAGATGTCGACAGGAAGCTAGTTTGGTAGAGTTAATACACTGAATGTGTGCCATTCATTGCTTAGTATACTTTCAGTGATACATTTTCTTGAAGTTACATAATGTTTACTGAAGACTTTACTTTTTTATAACATCTACATATATTGGTTGATGAATGTTTGTGCTTAGTACATATATACCTCATATATACCTCATTCATTCTTTAGAAATATTTCTGAAAACATGTTATTTTTGTACACCAAATTGTATTAAAAACAGTAACAGAACCGTCTTCAACAGAAAATGTTTTGACACTGCCTTTGTACACTTAGTACGAGAAGTATGATTTGGAATAACTGGTATGTTGCTGTCAAGAAGCGCTCTAAAATCATGTCAGCCATGAGGGAACTTTGTGCTCTTAAGCAAATATTCCACAAAACAGTAATGGCTTAATCCAATAATTTATCCAAACCTAACTGATTTTATATTTAGATCAATTCTTCAAAATGATCTTGCAACCTTGGTCAGGACCATGAGCAGCTAGCATTGTCTGTCCCAAGTAATGTTCCATGGTACTGCATATATTTCACTCACTATATAAATGAATATGTATAAAAATGGGACATGCAGACAATGCTATGTAAAATATAAACTATACAATTGCACCACTTTCTATAGTCTGTCATCTACTCTAGTGTGTGCATTTCGTTTTCCGCAACTCATTCCTGATAAAGCATAGACCAACCAATTTTTTTTGTTTATTTATAACAATCACACAGAAGGTACATCTATAAACAAGAAATTAAAGAAAACGTTCGCATATCCTTGATACAGATACCTAAAAACCCACATTAATATCACTAGTGCTGGTAAGCATTAACCCGCTCAAAAGAGTGTACTTTTGTATCTTGGCATTAAAGAAGCCATTATCGGCCATTGACATGTACCTCATTAGCTTTGCTACTCTTAGAACTCCTCGGGAAAAGCAATGGTTTTATTGGGGCGGAGGGATGGGGGGGGGGTCCGTTGTACGGATGGGTTAAGAAATCTGCACGTGAACAAGAGTTAAGGAATAGGAAAAAATGCTTAAAAAACGCCCTAAAACACTGTATTTTCTCCTCATAAACAATATGACACGAAGCATGTTGCCCTGCTGTGAGTATCAGCCCTACTGCCCTCGATACATACAGTATACTGACCATTTAAAAAAGCATCTAATGGAATGTTATCCACTCAGGTAAGCGCTCCCGAGTTGACAATTAAGCTCTTCCTGGAAATTATATATGTATTTTAGATGGTAACTTGCCCCAAACAACTAA
>OMKX01000870.1:0-12461 GCA_900302425.1 Brosme brosme
CCAGCTGGCCACGGTGCAGAAACAGATGAGTGACCTGCAGGCCCAGTCCAGCCACGTCCAGGAGCTCCACAACAACATCCTGGAGTCCCAGGGCCAGGTCAAGGAGAAGGACCGCAAGGTGGGTGGGTGTTTGGAAGGGTGGAGGTCGGAAGAGAGGAATGAAGGGAGATAACAGCAGAGCTGCAAGTACAATTTGATTCTATAAACGGGAACTTTTGCTCCTTGTGCAGATAACCGACTTGTCCAAGGAGGTGTTTCGCCTGAAGGAGGCGCTGGGAGCTCTGTCTCCACCTCTAGGCATCTCCTCCTCCTCCTCCTCTCCCTCTTCCCTCTCGCCCGCTCATCATAACAATCCCGGACAACAGGTGGCGTTGCAGAACAGAGTGGCCATACTTACACAACAGCTCCAGGTAGGAGATGAAGACCGCGGATGTAAATAGTTGTAGATTATAGGTAACTATAAAACATTGTATCCAATTGCATCAATGGAGCACGTGAGTAAGTAGATTCAGATTGGACCAGGAACATTTACTGATAAATGAATACAACTTGTCTGCAGGATTGGGAGAGAAGACACAAGCAGGTGGTTGCAGTTTACCGTTCCCACTTACTGTCAGCTGTGCAGGTGAGTCACATAAACACACAGAGCACCATGGATAGGGCTTGTACATCACGACGTTACATCGCAGTGAGCGCTGTCCATTACGGAAAGATAGGAGCATTGAAATGTTAGTGTGTTGGTTGTAATGTTTTTTTGGTCATTGTTTAGTCATTTTTCGTTAAGTTAATTGTCAATCTGGAGACATTGTTGTGTTTGAAACTGTCACAGCATTTCTCATGTGAGACTTGGCAAAAAGAAAGTTTTCATTAGCTTATGTTACAGTAGATTCACATTGATTTAGGATTTTACAGTACTACAACTCTCTTGAGTCCTCTCAATATGGCGGAGTATCGCCAACAAAATATCCCATGATGCATTCTGATGTACAAGCCCTATACTAGCATCTGATCTGCAGCGATTGTATGCATGAGTGCTTTTGTGCATACACCCACACAAACACACACCCACCCACACAGAAACACACACACATCAACTTGTGTGCTCTACAGGGGCGCATGGACGAGGATGTGCAGAGCTTACTCCTCCAGATCCTGAAGATGACACACAAGGAGCAGGGTCACTGACCCTGACCCTGACCCTCCTTCACCACAACCACCACCACCTCCTCCCCACACTGGAGCCCCCACTGTGGGGTACCACTCCCATCTATAATCCTCCAGGAGACCACCACTTCACCCGCGGGGTCTCTCATCATTTCACAACTCTCATCCCCGGATTACGACTAGATGCACAGGTTCATAGAAAAACACCCAACAAAACTCCCCTGTCCTGTATCTGCATGCCTTGGTAACAGTAACGCACAATGCAATAATCCAAAAAACAATCCCCGAATCTTAACCTGGGAAGAGGAAATACAAGATAAGGTGAAGAAATACAATTACAAAGTGCCTTTGTGGCGGATGTATGTTTGTTCCTGGTGAAAGAACGATATTTTAATGATTATTCGTAGATAAATAGTAGGTATTCATTGTGTGATAGAAAAACTTTTTGTACAATGTTGTTATAATAAAAAACAATCATAATAAACTCTGTTCTGAACTATTTTTTACACTGTTGCACTAATGCAAAGGCTGAGCCAAAAGATTTTCCGTCAATCTTACATCCACTTGAAAGTGGTGTGTATGTGTGAGTAGTCTGCTGAGCTTGACTGAGCTGCGTTAAGAGCTGTGGACTACAGATGACGCCAAACTAAACGATGCATTTCACTTTATTGACAAAACATCACAGTTGATAATGTAATGATCAGTGCCAGAAAGTTTCCAGGGAAAACCAAATGGGTGCAACAGAAAGGAAAATGTGTAACTTACACAATAACTCGGCTCCTTGTTTTACAACTTTGTGGTTTTTAGTCCTGATCGAGCTGCAGTGGAGAACTGTAGGACTGAAGAGTTGAGAATTGATTCAAGACAGACGAATCCAAATGCAAACCCATTCAGACTAATCTACACATACAGGCCTCAGTAGACCTCAGGACTAATAGAACCAACATTTTGTGAAGTCTGGACACATTCACATTTCAGGCCATAGTATCAGGGTATTATGGCTTACAAAAAACCTAAAATAATAGTTGTACATAAATATTTAACGAAAGCATATACAGTCTAGGACACTCACGGTACAATAAAACAACTATATATTAAATGTTATTCATACTCCACAAAACCAGAGCAGCTTATATCAGTATAGGAGCTTAGTCATCCTGAACACATTCATTGGCATGGCAACAAAAACTAGTGAAACGAAGGAAGAGTACCAAAACTAAAATATGTACACAGCTCGTTGTCACCCCCTAGTGGTAGAAGCAGGCAGCACCTGCCCGTCTCTGTAGTCATTAAGGCACTAAACATCAAAAGACTGAAGACACGTAGACATGTGCTGTGCATGAAAGCATAGTAGTGTGTTACTGTAGCATAGAGGTTCTCCTGCTTGACCAAGAAACACAATCTCAGTGATCTCCCATTACAATACACAGGCGTTTCTGATTAGCCCATATATCATACAAACAACAGCACACAAAGTGATACTAGAACACGTGATGACGTATACTGCACTCAAGGCTTTAAACATCAAGTGGACCGCCTACCACAAAAGGAGATATCGGATTGGATATGCCTCCCTTATAGACCACATTGACTTGCCATACCTACCACTAGTATGGCAGAGTTTCTGTTGAGTAGCCGCAAACCGGACGAGTAGAGACCGGATTACCGTCTGGGTAACAATTGTCTGTAGGCCTGCGCAGGAACTCTTGCATGAGCCGGCGATCGAAGCATGACAGAATGGGCCAACTGTTACTCTTGACATGTACTGTATTACCAGGTGAAAATGCCCAAAATGAATTCCTACAATGTAAAAAGTTTTAACCGCCAAAATAAAAATCCAGCAATTCAAAATACAAATAATACATTTCTGCAAAAATGTATCCTGTTAAAATGTGTTCTGTTAAAAGACTGCATAATAATTGTATCCTGAGATTATTAGGGAGAAATGATAAAGAGGCCATGCTGACAGTTCATGGCTAATCTTAAAGGTGAAAAGTCTTGCATCATCTTCATTGTATTGTATTGTACTTTCGTATCAGTTGTGCCATCGTAGTCAGGTATGAAACAATATCCATTCTGCATATTTCCATGAACCATACACTTCTTTGATTTAGCTGTTGGTCAACTGTGAAGCGTGACCAGGCATTGGTTCTGTTGTAAAGTGGAATCCATAATTTAGAATATCTTTTTGAGTGGTAATGTTAACGGCTTATGGCTCCCAGCTCTGACCCCAGACTCTTCTGTGTGACTCCCTGGACTGCAAAGAGTGTGACCCATGCTCACTTTGCAAAGAGCTTGTCAATCGCTGGAACAGCATCGGCCATCGGACATCAGTTGGCAAGCGATCGCATGCCTGTGATTCGTCAGACTTGTGGGGTTTTCCCAAACAGAGGTAGGGTAGCTTAAAGACAGCATGCTGAGAGGCTGTGGGCAACTCAAATTGTCAACAGTTGATAACGTTACTAAGTCAGGAGAGAGAGTAGAAAGTGGGAGCCATAACACCCTTTGTTATCCTGGGACGTCCATGGGGAAAAAGGATGGGGTTGGGTCCCCTGTCCGACTCCTTACCGTGGTTAGCGTCTGACTTTAGCTTCTGAGAAAGTTGCATCGACCTCTGGATCCTGCCAGAAGAAATAATTTGAAAGCTCATTTAATAATTTGACACTTTTACTTCATAATCATTGTTTATTTGGCAATGACAAAATAAAAAATGCCATTCCATTAAACAGTTTTATGAAGCCAACAAATTGAAGCAGTAAGTGTCACCAGAACTTGAAGAATGACAGGAATCTCAACATCAGCAAAGCTTATTAAATGCTGACATTTTTACAACCTTTCACGTTGCTTTTATCTCTAAAACAAGACCATCTAGAATTCCAACCCGGATATTTCAGCTTCAAAATAGAAGTCTGTTGTCAACCCAACCCTACTTAAACCACCTCCTGCACAGACATATCCCCCCAGTATTTAGAGTGATTCAAACCATGGGGATCTTACTGACACACTTAACCCTTAACACAGCCCCATGCCAGGTGCCTACCGCTTCATGCAGGGGTCTTCCCTCCCGGACCCGGGGCCCATCAGGGCCGGGTCACTGTTTCCTGCGGACCACCTGCTGGAGGTGCAGCTCGCTCTCCGCAGCCACAATGGGAAGCTCATACTTCAAATGGTACGAGATCAGGTGGCTGATGCTCTCGAATAACATGTCTTTGGTCCGGACCTGCATGGAGGTGGAGCACAGCAAGACATAAGGGGGTCAGAGATGGGACCTTGTTGTTGTTTTTGTTGTCGTGGTTGTTGGACTGGAAATGACTGAAAGATTTCGATTTGGACCCACGGTCTCCATTGCTGTTCATTCAGTGTAAACCACTCGCACAGAGTGTTATCAGTTGCTGAATAAATTAATGAAATGATTTCTTTCATAATAATTAGCACTCATAATCATTTCTAAAGAATCGTTTACTAATTACCA
Source organism: Brosme brosme (assembly GCA_900302425.1). Taxonomy (NCBI): domain Eukaryota; kingdom Metazoa; phylum Chordata; class Actinopteri; order Gadiformes; family Lotidae; genus Brosme; species Brosme brosme. The sequence continues at coordinate 4,637 of OMKX01000870.1, forward strand.
GTGAAGGCAAGTTTAGTTAAATAGGAACGATCAAACCCAAAGGTCATTCAGAGTGCCTTACATAGTCAGGGAAACACATATCGTACACAAATCACCCTTTACAGACGTCAATAAAAACACAATAAAGCCAATCATCGAGGAGACTACATTGTGAAAGTTACGACACATTTTGCTACGTTAATATTTGATTCACTCATTCATCATCATTCATATGGTTCCATTCCACGTAAAAATCGTTTCATCATTTACTACGGATTGGCTTAATATGACGCAAGCGTGACCCGTGGCCTTTGCTGATTGGTGGACACGTTCCTTCCCCCCACCCTGAACAGCAGCACTCACCACGCCCTCGGGATCCACCAGCAGCAGGTGCTTGGGCAGCCCGCAGTGCATGCCCGTCAGGACGTACTGGCCCGGGTTGGTGGTGCTCTCCCGGACCAGGAAGTCCCCGTCCCGCATCAGGACCTTCTCCGCGTCCCGCCGGCTCATGCGCCCGTGGTACCAGGACTCCCTGCGGAGCTGCTCCTCGGTGGGGGCCACGGGGGCCCGGCGCCGCGGCGGGCTGGGCCACTGGTCCTCCATGACCACCACGCCCACTCCACCTCCTGCACCTCCTGCACCTCCTGCTCCTCCTCCGATGGAGCCGGCAGCACCTCCTCCTCCGCTGGCCTCGTGGAGCTTCAGAGCGTCTTCGAAGGGTCCTGTCGTCAGCCGTCCACAACAGAGAGAGCGGTTACCTTCGGTGGGCTTGACCTCCTACACCATGGATCACTGAGAACCGCTGTTAACGGCCCTAGAATCCCAGTTAGGTATTCTAATGCATTTCAGCTAAGCTTGTTACAACATGTTTGAAATATAGAGAGAAAGATCTTCCTGTTTGGGTGTGTAATGGAAATTTCCATAAGACACGTTGCTTGCGAGACACTAAGACACTGGGACCCCTTAGTTATTATCTAGTAACCATCTCACTGTTTATACAGCGCTAATCGCCCTTGAGGGGAACTGGGACGGCCTCAGCTGACTAAGACGTAGCGATACCACGAGCTACGTCCTGAGATGGCCGAAAGGAGTAGTGGCATCCTATCTGCAGCCGTGCCCTCAAGGACGTTTTCCTGCTTTGACACTGGAGTGTGCCTACTGTTCGGGGCACACTACGGCGCTTCAACCTTTGTATGCTTGTCGCGTTGTGTGGCCTCTCTGCGCAGACACTACTTTTATCTCATACTATTATTACCCTTTATTACAATACACTCTTTAAGTTTATATTGAGTTGCGTTGTCAATGCAGTTCAAAGATTTCCACCACAAGTGTGATTCCTTGTATCGAATGATGATATACTATATATAAGTTCATATTTTGTCGTTATACTAAATATCATAATGGAATTTCTTTTGAAGTCTCATCCAAAGTGTACTGATTTTATAATAGGTTTCGGTTAAACTGCTACGATACAAACACAAGCTGTGATTTGGTATCTCAAGGCCTCCTCTGTATCGAGTCACACATGAATAGGACTTACGCATGTCAAATATGTCTTTCTGGGGACTGTCGGGGCCCTTGTGTCCGTTGGGCCCCTGGGCGAGAGCGTCCATGCAGTCCAGACTCTGAGTGTTAACGTAGAGATGCTCCTCATAGTCCCTGCTGCTGGACGACTGGCCGTCTGCGCACAGGTAACCGTCTAATGTCGTACAAGAAAGCACATTATTCATATATATATATACAGTATATATATATAATATACATTGTATTCAAGTCCAGTATTTTATTGTACACTGCATATTGGTGTGTGTATGTTAGTTTTCGTTGGGTGGTTCAATGCCACCCTGTATAAGTGCATGACCAAAGGGACGTAGTATGGAAAGTATGAATTAGCTTTGCTTGTCTGTTCTCCCTCTAAAATGGCTGAACTCATTTTCTGAGGAAGAATGGTGGACTTTTTAAACAGTGACGGTGGTTTCACAAGGAAAACACTAAGAATTCAGACTTACTCTAAGAATTAAGATGATAAATTAAGGATTTATTGCAATAGGTTCCTAGTGGCTGCGATACCTGCGTACGGCCACCAGGGGTCTTACCCGAGCTATTGCTGGTTTCAGTGTCCCAGTGCAGCTCATAGCACAGTTGTCCTGCAGAAAAGGACCCTGGGTCTCTCCTCCCTGATGAGGTTATCTACAAACAAACAAACAAACAACACAGACCATGATGCATATTTTAATATTGTGCAAAGTGTTACCCACGTTTTAAAAGCACAAAGTATTTTAACCAAAGATCCTCGTATTATGTTTTGTGTGCTGCAGTGAGCATTGGAGGTCTCTCCTTATCCATCTGAAAACACAGAGGTCTGGTCTGCTGCTGTAATCATATCTTTATCTCTCAATTACGGCTCAGGCACATCATTCAGGATCATTCAGGATGAGCCGGGGCCTTTTAGAGCCCAAATGTACGGTAATACGCTCGTCGATACCCATGTGAACATTACAGGGAGAGGAAGCATGAGATGTCATTAGTTACTTTAGATGTTTTAACATTCACATCCCGTTGCTCGGTGGGTATCAAGCCAGGTCTGTCTGACCGGTAATGCTGAATTAAACTAAATGTACACATATTCAGCATCATTTGTTAGCTTAAATTAAGTTTTCCCGCTATATTTCGATTTTCTCTAAAGAATTTAGGAAACCCTAAGCAACTTGCAGATGGCATCAGGTGCAGCTATGCATGGGATACGGATTGCCAAATATGTAGTCTTTCTAAAGTCTTGATTCAGAAATGAAAAGAAGACCGTCATTTGTCCGAGAGTGTTACTCTAAATATATACAGTATATTTGTTGAGTTTATTTACTAATGTATTATTTTCTACAATCTTAAGCCTAGTCGTTATTTCTGCTTTATTTTTTGCTGCCATTATATGTCTGTCCATTGCACACCTCATAGACACCTAGTAGACACCTACTCATCCTCACACATACTCACTATGTAAAACGCTTTGGGTACCTTGAAAAGCACTATATAAAAGCAATGAATTATTATTCTTATTACTGCAACACCCTCCCTGTACGATCCCGCTTCTGTGCTCCTTCTCAGGGTATCTTCCCTCTGAGGTCTCCTTGCCCTTTAGAGGGCTCAGGGTGAGGGTTATCCCGTTGAGACTGTGATCAAGGCTTGCTACCCAGATTTGAGAGTTGACTTGAGGTTACCTGATTGGCTGCCTTGCTCTGGGGCTGGGTGTGGATGTGACCAATCAGGGAGGTGCTGGGCCGGAGCCTGGAGTCCACCACGCCCCCCAGTGGGGGCTCCTTCCCTGGGATGCTGTTGTAGTAGTCGTGCTCCGAGGAGTCGTCCTCCTCTCCCCAGGAGGGCTCCTCCAGCCGGTGGTTCCTGGGGAGGAGAGCGCGGAGACAAACTCAAAGCCAATGTCGAACAACTGGGTGATATATAATGAACGGTGGAAAAAGTGATTGTCGCATTCAAACCTGCACTGTCACTATGCTACTGTCATCCCATTTAAACCTGCGCTATGAAACTTTTCTATATAAATGTACTCCATTAAGAAAAGTTTGAAATAGAAAGTTCCTCAAGAATAATGCGCAGTCATGTTTTATTAATATTATGATTATTCTAAATAATTTACATTTTACAAAGAACAAAGAAGTACAACGTTCCAGGTCAAACAAAACGGTGGTCTGAGGTCTGAGATGCTGTCCCCATACATGTAATACAAACACTGTGGTCTTTACATAAATCAACACTCTGAGGTTATCATTGGGGCCAGTGCAGTTGAAACCTGATACAAGCAGACTAAACAAGGGGAGGAGCCACAAGCGGCAGGATCAAAACTCTTCTAATATTTATGACAATCAAATTGAAAGATGGATTTTGTGACAGTCGGAGATGAGGCATCAGGTTTCCCTCTCATGAGCAGCAGAGAAATCAGAGAGGTTTGTATCAGGTTTGTATCGGTATAGGAAAATGCAACTCTGCCTTTTATTAAACTCAACAAAATTGTCCTCTTCCCATGGTCTGTAAATCTATAGACAATTCATATGAGGTATGATGGGATATTACGATCAATGAAATCCTCAGTAACAGTGACTTTATTTTGTATCCTCAAGAAGACCTGGAGCATCCAAATCTGTTAATATTGAAAGTGAAAGTGCCTGCGCCTCAAAATATAGGAGATAGAAGGATAAAGTGCTTAACATGGATCCACTGCATGATTATGGAGGAACTGTGTAGCTTCAATCATGTCCACAGAAGACATGGCTGTGGAGGTAGGGCGTTCTCACCTCTCCATTGAGGGGGCCATGGTTTTGGGGGGGCTGTGTAGGTACTGTTTGAACTGAAGCTCGAAAGCCTGGCCGATGGTACTGATAACACTCTGGGCTAAACCATCGGAGCACTCCAGGATGTGACACGCTGGGAGAGAGAGAGGGGGGAGAGACAGTGGGTCAGTGTGTTTGAATTCTTATGTTTGTCTTATTAGTCGGCTGTGATATTCAGATAAACAGTCACATGGCTTTTACTTCTCGGTCTCAAATGTTTTTGACTAGATTTTCCTTAAACTTATGCTTAAGAAAATACTAGAAATGCTCAAAGAAGGTGGCACGTTCAACACTTGTCTCTTGATCCAAACTTTAAATCAATTTGCCTAAGACTAAAAAAAGCTGAAGAATTGATGAAGGAAACCTGGAAACACGGTAGCAATAGAACGAGAAACAAGTGGCGGTGAGTCACCCCGACCCGCGCTGGGGTACCATGTGACACAGTGTCACCGCGGCCCACGCTGGTGTCAAACACACTAAACAAACAAACAAAAAAAACAACTGGCTGTGGGCGGTTGTTGAGCAACAAGAGAATGTTCCAGATACCTCGCTGATTGACCGGATCTTTGGCCACGTACGCAACATAGTCGGGCGTGTCCTGCAACGTAAAAAGGAAACGGAAACGCTCCATAAGCGGGCCATTCAGAGCACTGTAATCACGTTAGAGCTCTCATTGATTCCTGGGTCATGAGGTTTCGCTCGCAGGTCACCATGGTTCAGACCAGTGCCATCTGCCCAGAGAGGCCCGGTCATAAAGGAGACCACAAGACAGAAGGGAGCCACGCTGAACTCACCGTGTCTCCACCAGAGGCAAAGGAGATGGACTGCATGGGATGGTGTGCTATCACCTGGGAACCAACGCACGATGGAAAATATAAAGAGCATTCAGTTAAAAAAGGATTCCCTCCAGGGGAGATTCAAGTGGTTTTGCACACAACAAGAATGGAATATAATCACACTACAGTTAATAATGATAACTGTTCTGGGAGCAATGATACATGCACCCAGAACATCCCTTATGAAGAGTTTGTGATTCACTCTTTATGCTCTTTGTGAAACAGTGGAGTCTGACCTGTCGTGTGGTGGGGATGAGCAGACTGAGGCCTTCTATGGAGATGTTGACAGCGATGCTCATGCCTGCAAAGCGCAGGTTACTCTTCCCCATTATGGACAGAAGAGCTTTGTTCAGCGACTGCATCACAAACAGTACAAATCGAGATAAGAGATCTGCTTTTTCAACCAAATAGACAATAGAAATTCATAAGTTTCAAATCATTGCGAGAATTCAAATAAATGATCAAACAGAATACACGCACACAACAACAATTGTATTTAATTAATACAATTTACAAAAAATTGTTAGCAAATTTGCTAATGCTAAAGATTAAATCATTTGTTTTGTTTTATTCTGTGATTGAACACCATATCCTTCTGCCAATCTATTTCCCCATGCTGTTTGATCTTTCACACATGCCCAGAAAAGCTACCCTTTAGGACTGACCTTCTTCCGCCACGCCCCCTTATTGCCAGGCACAGCTTCGCACAGCCTGTTGATGGCTTCCCTGGTGGGGGGAGAAAGGTCAAAGGTTAGACAAACACCACAGAAACCAAACATGTTGATCAGGAAATAATGTACATCCATGTTCCTGTCCACGGACGGCAGCAGAGCTGACCAATGGCATCGCAGGGCATTCAAGTGAAGAGTGTGTCAATGTTTGCAAATGACGACACGTATCGCGCCATCATCGATCCTTCGGTTTCGACAATGTGTAACGAATAGTTAAATAACGCTCCGTCAAAGCATCAGGGCAGACGTGAGCTCTGCCCGTTTTCAAATAGCGATTTGAAGAGCGATTCAAAGCGCTCAGGGCAATTGCATGTAGGATAAACATGTTGCATAAGCTAGGAAGGAACAGTGGGTCTCTGTTCCATCCCTCCAGCGAGGGTCATAGATCCCAGATCCCTCTGTGTTCAAAGGAATGGTTTTCAAGAAGTCAACCCTCAAAGAGACCACACTGGTTTTTTGGTACAGCCAACGATCAATAGAGTCGATCTTGGATAACTAAAGACCTATTTCCTCAGTAAAACGATTGTCCTAGAATGCATCAGTCTTGTTTTGTTGCTTATGATGTAAAACCTTCTGCACTTTTATTGACATTTGTTGGGGCTCTGAGCACTACTTAACCCCACAGTAATAACAGTTGAAGTCCAGCTGTTGGATATTTTGGTTCAATCTGTGTGATACTGACTCTGGGGAATAGCTGCATGAAAAGCTCCCGAGGTCTATGGATCTGGCAGAGAACGGCAGTAAACTGTGGAGCCCTTAGGCCTGAAGTTTTTCATCCTTTCATAGTAGTGGGGGGTATTGAGGACACAAGAGACTTGTCAAATTCGTAAACCATGCCCCTATCGAGTGGCTCGTGAATATTTAAAAAGCAGTCCCAGGCCCCGTCTCAATTAAAGGTCTTCACTGGGATTTATTTTTGTTTAACGCCACAGTGGATGACTCAGTGGAAGCAGACGAGGCGTTGTTGTTTAACTTTGCTAACCTGTATCCTAGCATCTGCTCTGGACTAGAATTAAATGCTAACTTGCATGACTTCTCTTTGCCTTAATGAGCAGAGCACTCCAGAACGGCTTACCGTTGGAGTAGATAGATAGATAGATAGATACATGAAAGGTTAGGCATCCAGCTGAGGGAGATATAGACTGCATACTATGGGGCACGAACCCAGAATCTTTCAGCTGGGGAGTAAAACAGCTCCACTAGAATACTTTGCACTGCTAGTTGTGATTGATTCTTACAATTATATCCCAATATTCTTGGTAATTCTTGGTATTCTTGTAATCTTGGAGACGCTCTCGAAAAAAATCACTTGTTGTGCGTTCAGGAATATGCCCCAGATCTAATTCAGCAAATTTAGCTCTAAAATGTACTTTGAGCAAAGGTTTCCCTGAGATATTTTATAAACATATCATGAACACAGAGGAACAGTTTTCCTAAGATTCAGAGTTGCTGGCGTCGTGCCCTCAGCGTCAGAAGGATTGGTATCGTATGAGCTCCGTACAACCGGGCTGAAGCTCGCTGTACAGAACTCAATCAATTTGGAAGGAAGGGAAATGAACCCGAAAATATCTCGATAGATGCAATTCTAGAGAGCCATGAACATCTCCAACCCACGCGTGACCAATTCAGCACAGAATGTCCACCGAAACGCACAAGCGTAATCCTTCTGATAAACCAAGCACGTCAAACTTTTGTCCCAAACATGTAAAAAGACGTCTTCTCGACGTCTAGACGTATTGACACAATACAAAATACTGGAACTGGACTGGAAGGTTCTCCCTCTCTCTCTCTGTCTCTCTCTGGAGTTGTTGTTGTTGTTCTGAAGAGCCGTCTGTGAGTCACACCAGACATTATCCACCAGCGTGCGTTCCTAAGGACCACACCGAGGCCCTCTGCTGTCATTAGCCCGACATCATCAATAATAGATCTCCATCTCCCC
>OMKX01000876.1:6684-16877 GCA_900302425.1 Brosme brosme
CCCCCCCCCCGGTTCCAGTGTTGTTTCTGTTATCGGTGTTTAATTGGTGCTCCTCTCCTCCTCAGCCACACATTTATAAAAACCTGGAGTTTGGTATCGACCTGGACACGCGGGTGGCCCTGGTGGGACCCAACGGCGCGGGGAAGTCCACCCTGCTCAAGCTCCTCATGGGAGAGGTAAGGAACGCACAAACCCACTATCTTTTCTATTTAGTTGTATAGGTATCCCAATGGTGCCCGTATCCGGGAAACTTCCCCTCCCTCCAAATGCGAAGACATCGTAAGGCATGTAAACGCATGAGAAGGCAGTCATGTGACATATCCACTAGAATGATTCGATTCTAAACTTTTAATCTATCAAAACCATTACTAGCTAAACGAAACTGCACATCCAAAGGGATCAGACATTGTGGCGTGTTCTCTGTTGAACCTGGTTGTTGTGGTTTCTCTGCAGCTGCTACCCACAGACGGGATGATCCGAAAACACTCCCACGTCAAGATCGGCCGGTACCATCAGGTAGGAGACCTTAACTAACGTTAACTAACCTTCTTACCCTGGTGATTGTTACTGGCCATATTATTTTACATTGCATTAGACCAAGTACATACAAGTTGGTAAAAAGTATTACAGGTACCAACTGTCATGTGAGAACATTAGGATGATAAACGGTCTGAAGGTAGAATGTTCCCAAGACTGAGTGGGGTGGAAGCAGGCCTAGAGTTGAATGCAGAAGGGTGTAGATGTAGCATGGTTGGGGCCGTCCTGCTGAGTCTCTCCCTGTGTCGGTCCCTCAGCACCTCACAGAACAGCTGGAGCTGGACCTGTCTCCTCTGGACTACATGATGAAGTGCTACCCGGAATTCAAGGAGCGGGAGGAGATGAGGAAGATCATCGGACGCTACGGCCTCACGGGCAAGCAGCAGGTAACCATGGAGACTCTAGAGTCAAACCTCAGACACAGAACACTATAATGGATCCCAAACTTAGTTTGAATTCTTGCGACCCTAACTGGTAGTTGGAAGTAGTTTGCTCTTGGCTACGAATCACAAGGCTGTTTTCACATAAGGGAACTTTTCCCCTTCAAAAATTGTAAATAAAAAAAGGAACCATAAATTGCACAATCTCCCGGGACTCCCACGACAAAGCAAGTAGTTTAAACCAATCCGAAAGAGAAGGTTGGGGGCTAAGACTTCTGGTTGTGTGTCCAGGTGAGCCCCATCCAGAACCTGTCGGATGGCCAGAAGTGCCGCGTGTCCTTCGCCTGGCTAGCCATGCAGAACCCCCACCTGCTCTTCCTTGACGAACCTACCAATCACTTGGACATCGAGACCATCGACGCCCTCGCGGACGCCATCAATGAATTCGAAGGCGGCACCATGCTGGTTAGCCACGACTTCAGGCTCATCCAGCAGGTATGGTTACTGGTCTCCCATTATGCACTGGAAACACCCTTTACCTATTTAGGTTCGCTTCGATGATAAGGGAAAAGTTGGTAGGTTAGAGATGGTTAAGTTGAGGTATTAGGCTTGAGATGGTTTACATTAGTTGTTTAGAAATGGTTGGGTTTTGGTGGTGACTGAACATTAACAGGAAAGACTTAGTCATAGTGGACTGTCACAGCAGGTATGACTATGAGGTTAGGGATGGTAAGGGTAGAGATGGTTAAGTTTAAGTGTGACGTCGGTAGGCTTGCTGACAGCCGAAGATGATTCAGTCTTTCCTGTTATTGCTCACTCAACAAACCTAATGAGCGGTGAGTCACAATAGGAAGGACATGCTCTCATAAGGTTTAACATTACGCAACAATGAGGTTTGAACTAATTGTTAAAATACACAGCCAACTTTTTGGTCGTGGTGTACTGCACCGGAAGCCAATGCTGTCGGTCTCCGGTTTAACACTATATGAACTAGCCTTAAATTGTTAGACAAGATGTATACCGTGTCAGTTAATTAAACCAGAAATGGATACATTTTTGCTCTGATTGCGTCAAGAAGTAACAGGAAGTGGTTTGTTGGCTGTTTTTTTTTTTTAAAGGTAAGGGTGCTAATTGGTGTGTCTCTTCCTGTCTAGGTGGCTCAGGAGATCTGGGTGTGTGAGAAGCAGACCATCACCAAGTGGAACAGGGACATTCTGGCCTACAAGGAACACCTCAAGGCCAAGATTGAGAAGCAGCAACAGGTGCATGATGTCTAACACGGCTCCGCCCCTCCCCCATCAACACCATCATCATATCCACAAGCCTCGCCCACCCGTGGTGCATCATGGGTGGGTGGTGCTGCGCCAGGGCTGGGCCGGGTCGATGTTTCAGTACTGTAAAAGAAGCATCTTAAAAACAGGCACGTCTGTTATACATCCTAATATTACCCTTTCAGTTGGACATGGGGGAGCCCTGCCCAACCTTAGCCCTGCCCTCCCCACCCCACCTCAAGCTGCACTATGATTGGCTGAATCACCAGAAGCATCTCAGTGCATTTTGGAACGCATTCCATTGTGCTGTCCTCATAGAAAATGATTTGTTTTCCCTGAAGTATGAAGTGGCTTTTAGGTCATTAAATGATATTTAAAAGTTGTCTTTTTTTTTCTTTTTCTTTTTTCCAGTGAAGCAGCAGTTATGCCTTATTTAACATTGTAAATGATGCAATAAAGGTTTGTCTGAAATAAAGAACGTGACAGAATTTGCCATTGGACATTATGTTCAGTTAATGGATTCTTGAATCAACACATCAGATTTAAAATGCAGACTTTATTCATTCCACATTATGCTCTATTTGTAAATGTACCCGAACAGTGGTCGCATCAAAAAATAACCATTTTCTGAAAATAAAGTATAGTTTACAACAATTCTGTAAACAAAAGGTTAAAAACGTTGGTTGTGTGTTTTTGCTCTGGTGGAGGTGAGGGTGTACAGGTGTGTACTCTGCTCACCTCCTCGCTCGTGTTTCAGATGAACAAGTATCTACTTCTCCCAAACCAACAGAACATGTCATCCACTTTGATATAAGCTGTTGTAAACATAATAGAAATGAAAATGTTTTTTTAAAAGGGATAGTGCAGACATGTTATTTGCTGCTTTGAAATACTGGGTTGCCGTTTGATTTATCTAGATGTTCTGACTCTTAAAGTACATGTAAAATAGTTGAGTATACCGGTTATTCAGACTGGCTGTATGTAAAACAGATGGTGGCACATCCGTTCCTAGACCAGACTTTAAAAGCTGCAGACAGGAGGGGATAAATATGGGAAGTTGCAACACGCGTGTGTTGGAGTAAATGTTAGAAACGGTCCTGTTTTAGATTCAAGGTGCAGTACTCCTTATGACGAAGGGATGGTTGCCAGACTGCGTTGTTCCTGTTACTTGTCCACCGTAAGCAGATAGGATAACCTTCGGTTGTCTCGACTTTGTACAGGTGCCCAAAAACAAAATATGCTAGAGGCATTCTTTTACGGATCACAGAATCCATTCTTTAATTGCATAACTATTAAGTGAAATCAGCTCATTCTCATTGCCTGTTTCGCAGATGCCTCCCTGTCTAACACAAATGTTACAGCCAAATCAATCACCAAAGCGAATTAGCCTGCTGATCAGTGATTGGTTGTGGTCATCTCGTTGTGTTAATAATTAACAGAACAACGCCGGTCTTAACCTTTACAGGGGCCGTGTTTCAACGCTTGCATTTAAATACGTGGTGCAGTAGGGTTCATCTGGACCAATCAGAGCCAGGACTGACGCCCCGCGGCCCTCACTGGGATTGGTCGTCATCGGATACGTCGTCGGCTGCGATGGCGCGCGTGTTGCTGGCGCGGACGCTGCTGATGTTCTTCAGTGAAAGGATGCCAGTCATGGTCACGCCGGTGCCGTCCAGGTTCACCTGCGCCAGGTGCATGTGTCTGAGGAGCTTCAGACCTGGGGAGGATGGAGCGTTAGCCTTTAGCCTAGCATTGTGGTTTCAATAGATGGGAGGACACCGTGTGGGAGGGGGGCGTGGACCTACCGCGGTCCGTGATGCGCGTCCTGCTGAGGTTGAGTTTGATCAGCTGGCTGCAGCCAACCAGACCCCTCCGCACCACCGAGTCGCCCACGCGCGTGCAGGCCAGCCCCAGCACCTGGGAAATGCACATTTCAGAATGGTGCTTGATAGATCTCAAACTGGTGCGTTACAAAACTATTTCCCACCTCGTCGGTCCAGTGGGAGGAGTTACCTGGAGGTGGGGCAGGCAGGTGATGAGTGCGGCGACGCCCCGGCTGGTGACGGCGGTGCGGTCCAGGCACAGCTCCTGGAGCTCCCTGAGGCTCCGCAGGGGGGCCAGGCCTGCGTCCGTCAGCCCCGTGTTGCTAAGAGACAGCTTCTTCAGACTGCAGGGAGGGACAGCAGAAGGTCACACGGTCGTTAATGGGGAACATCGCGCTATTCTATTGGCGGACCATTGAGGTCATTGATCATATCCCCAATTGGTCAGTGTATTAAAAGTATATTACAAGTATGTCAGCCACAGTCTGTTACCAGTGTGTTACTACTAGTGTATAAGTACCAGTGTAACTTGGTCAGTAGATAACCAGTATGTTAGTACCAGTCTGTTATTCCCATTATATAAGAACCAGTATATTACCAGTACGTTAGTACTAGTCTGTTAGCAGTATGGAAGTTCCAGTGTGTTACCTGGTCAGTATATTACGAGTATGCTAGAACCAGGGTGTTACTACCAGTATGGAAGTACCAGTGTGTTACCTGGTCAGTATATTACGAGTATGTTAGAACCAGGGTGTAACCTGGCCGGTATGTTAGTACCAGGATGTTACTACCAGTGTGGAAGTACCAGTGTGTTACCTGGTCATGGACGCCAGCTGGCTGACTCCCTGGTCCGTGACCTTGGTATAGTCTGTGAGGTCCAGCTCCGTCAGCAGGGTGAGCCTGGCGAGGAAGGACAGCCCTCGGTCCGTCACGGAGTGGCGTCCGGGCAGGGTGAGCTGGCTCAGCCTCAGGCCTGGAGACATGGCCTCATCATCAGTATCTTCTACATGTCATTCATTCACTTTGTGGCCTCCGTTTGGATTCCCTTTCGATGATTTGGGCAACTTGGTGCTTTTGCTAGTATCCTCATGATTGACTCCCTCCACCTCCCGTGTTTTCCGACTCACCTGAGATGAGGTCGAGGGCGTGGTCGGGGTCCTGGACAGGTATCCCGGCCACGCTGAGGGCGGCCAGGGAGGGGTGTCGGGCCAGTGGCTCCAGGGAGTGCTCCGTCACGCTGGTCCCGTCCAGGTACAGCGTCTGAAGGTGCAGCAGCTCCGTCAGCGCAGACACGTCACTCACCTGGTGGACAGAGTGGGGAGGCCTTCAGTAGGAATATTAACCAACCATCATTCACTTGTTTCATATGTTTTCTATCATGCATTTGATAGTGAATATAAAAAAGCAAAATGTTTCTTTCTGATATCAAGGCATTGAGTGAAATATAAAGTGTAGTACTATATAGTGTCAGTGTTGTGTATTAGTGATAGTGGGTCTCTGGGCTCTCCTACCTTGGTCTGCTTGATGCTGAGGAAGCGGAGGTGTGGCGTGGAGGTGGGCAGCGCGGCCAGCGTTGCCTCTGTGACGGCCGTGTTGTTGAGGCTGAGCTGTGATAGGCTGGCAGGAGCGGTGCTCAGGTAGGGCAGCATGCCTGCGTCGCTCACCTTGGTCTGGTCCAGGGACAGGAAAGTCAGGCTCTTCAGGCCTGGACAGCAGGACACACACACTTTAGTTGAGGTTCTGTAAACTACATCTCTTCACATGGATTCAGGTGGACGGTGGACAGACCACCGCCTTCTGGACGGCGCAACAAAAACAAATAGTCCTGCTCTCATCCACTAAAATGATATCTTATTTGCCGTCTACCATCTGCCTGAATCAATCTGAACACAGCAATATTCACCTTGCGGCCATCTTGGTTCTACACGCTAGCTAGGGGAACTGAATGCCATTTCGCTTTAGTCCACAGAGGCCTTTCTTTCCTGCTATATTTTCAGGTTAATTTATGATGGACTAATTGAGAAGGTTTACCATTTACTCCGTAGCCCTTTATGAGATGTGTTAATCTAAAAGGAGCATTGAGTGAGACATTTTGCTCAAGGTAGACTAGGAACTGTAGCAAGAGACCGCTGTTTGTGTTCTGTTTTCATGAGCAGTATATTTTTAATATTTCACTTGTCATTGAGGCCTATTACAGCCATACTGATCACCATTCAGATCACGATTATGTGCCAACCAAATTACACCATGAAAGCATTTCTCATTTCTCGAACTACTTAGTTTCGGAGGCGTATTCCGCATAAACGAAGTACAAGAACAGATGTTTTTTGTTCTATTTTTTGTGAAAAGGCAGTTTAAGGATTAGCACATGGAGACCGGATGAGTTCAGACAGCAGCTTGGGCTGGAGCCCTGCGTTCCTGCACGTAGACTGAGAAACGGTAGCCCCATGATCAGTTCCCAGCCTGGCTGTGGAGGTTAGAGAGAGCGCGTGAAAGAGACCTGTGATGTACTGCAGACAGGAGTCTGTGAGTTTCCCACAGGAAGACAGGTTGAGGTGCTGGAGTTTGACGAGACTTGACAGCACAGACAGCCCAGAGTCTGGAAAAAACAGAAACAGCCAATCAGCACGTAGAACAACACTACCCAATGGACTATCCATCATACATTTAGGTGGACACTCCAACTTGTGAGATCACAAGAGGGCAGATTTTGAAATGGCATGTAATGACCAATGAACATAACACCTGGTGGTGAAACAGGGGCCCTTCAAAAAAAGATCTAACAGAGGTCGTAACCAGAGGTTCTAGTAACTAGAGGTCATATCCAAAGGTCTTAGAAGAGGTGGTAAGTAGAGGTGGTAAGTAGAGGTTTTAGTACATATAGATGGTAGTTAACTAGATGTTGAGGCTACTCGAGGTGTTAACAAGAGGTCATATCAGAGGTAGTAACTAGAGGTGGTAACTAAAAGTTGTAACTAGAGGTTGTAACTAGAGGTTGTTGTAACTAGAGGTGGTAACTAGAGGTATCACTAGAGGTCATGTCTTGAGGTGATACTGGTACCGGTAATGAGTGGGGAGTTGACCAGGCTCAGGTGCTTGAGGGCATGGAAGGCCCTGAGCTGCCTCAGCAGGTCATTGGTGGAGTAAGGGTAGCTGTTGAGGACAAACTTCTGCAGCGGGCAGCCGAAGAAGAGCTCCAGGGTGCGGGGCCGCAGCAGCCGCTCCCGGGCCATGTGGCTTAGCAGCAGCTCGGCTAGCTCCGGGGTCAGACACGCGAGGCTGCTGCTGTACTGCATGCTGGGAGCTGGGGAGAGAGACATCAGTACACAGTCAGCTGTTTAATGCAATGCAGGTAAAACCTTGTTTTACCTGTAGAACCCATTTAGTACAGCGAGTCAGTAGCAGAGCGACAATCATTGAGCGGTGGAGCTACGGTCAGTAGGCGGTGGATTATCAGGATTGTAAGCAGTGGAGCTACAGTGGTCAGTTACAAAGCCATTACATGCACGCTACAAATCAGTTTCCAGTGGCGCTATAGTGAGTTAGCGGTGGAGCTACGATTGATACATGTTGCGTTAGTGTAGCCGTCATACCGGCCATGAGCTGTGCGGTGGCACGCGTGGCCATGCTACATAGCGACGTGACGCTGGGGGCTCTATAGGCCCTCTTGGGCGGGGAGGGGAGTCCCTGGTGGGCTGGATGGTCGTCCTGCGGAGATGCCCTCTGAAGGCGCTCCACCGCAGCCAGGCCTGCAGCCCCCGGCCCGGCACGCATCCCAGCTTCCTCTGGGCCCATCGCCTCCTCCATCACGCCCTCCCTAGAGACACACAGACAGGCCTTTAGGCACATAATGAGACTTTATACGCATGAACACATAATATACATGCATATTTCTGCTACAGCTGATAATGCTTCAATGTAGCATATGCTACAATATAGCATTATCTTTTCAGTTATCTTTTTTCAGTTTCAAAATGTATTATTAGCGTGGCTTTAACAATGTAGCATTAGCGTATTTTTAACATGTAGCGTTAGCATGGTGTTGTGGCGGCTCACCTGAGTCTGTTGCCCTGCTCGGGCCACTGGTGGCGGGGCTCCACCCCACCACGGAGCCTGTTGTCTGGGAAGAAGGGCAGCCTGGGCATCCCTGGACCATGATGACCACCAGCGATGCATCAGGATATGCCAAAGTACAAACAACACAGTTACTAAGATTAATGCTAACATAATAAAATAGAGGTGGGGGAAAATATAACAACATAAAAGCTAACATATCCACTCCTTAAGTAACTTGCACAGAAAACCCACCCAACATAAGTGATCTATAATAAGAAGACAGAGAGCAAGAGAGCAGAAAGAGAGAGTGCAATACCATGAGGCATGAAAGGTGGTTCTTCTTCTTGGTCAGCTTCCAGCTCTTCATCTCCATCCTCTTCCTCTGAGCCGGCGACCTCTCCTGCATCTGCAGGAGCCAGCTTCTGACCCCGTCCTGCCCAACACAACCAGAACCAGAACCGTCATATCACTGCTCAACCATCTGCTTCAACAACCAACTCTCGAACAACACAATAAACTCACCCGATCTTATTCTAATGTCAGTGGATAAACAAAGTATTGTATTCTTAGTATCATCCTTCATGTCCAATAACCATAACAAATCAGTTTCCATTAGGAAAATTATTCCAGTATGTTTTTTTTTTGCCTTTCCCAATTGTCCAATGACCTCCTGATTGGTCAGAAAGCCAAAGGTAAAACGTGACAGGCGGGTTCTTACCCCAGAAGTGGGAGGGGCCAGAGAAAGGGGGCGGGGCTCCAGGGATACCAGCATAGCCCGCCGCCTCCTCCCACAGCTTGTGGGGCAACGCCGGAGGTGGGACATCCTGCTCCATCTCTGCCTCCGCCTCCTCCACCTGGGCCGGAACATTAGCAGCAGCAGGAGCAGCAGCAGGAGCAGGGGGAGGAGGTGCAGCGGTGCACTTCTGGTCCTCCTCGGGCCCGAGCGGGGAGAGAACGGGCGGGTCGCGGGGGGCCGCCTCCGGGGGCGTGGTCTGGAGGCAGAGGGCTGTGTTGGGTGTGAGGCCCAGTGAACGCAGGGAGCACGCTAGCTCCGCCTCCCCGAAGCGTTTCCGTGGGAACCCCTGGAGGAGAGAGAAGGCCGGCAGGGACGGGTGTCGCTCCGATATGTGCTCCACCACACTCCGCAGGGGCGCGTCGGCATGGAAACGCTCTCGCATGGATTCGCCCGAGGGCAGGCGGATCTGCAACATCCCAATAAATAGTTTGAATGTTTAATGTCAATATATAGTTTGAATGTAGTTTCAACACTGTAGCATATACTGTCAATAATGTCTACCTCAACTGTCTGAAATGTTGATGTTTATTTTTTATATTAACATCGCTACTATGCATAATTGGTACACAGATATATTTTCTGGATTTATGGTTTGTAGTTGTTTTACTTTCATTTTCATTTTTAGTGTCATAATTTCTACTACCGTCGTGTACTTTCTGCTGGGGCACCCGGATCTCCCTTCTGGGATTAATAAAGCACCGTCTTATCGTATCTCATCTGAAGAACCTTAAAGCAACCAGTGCCAATGTTTTCATCTGCTCATCACGGTCACAGCCGTCTTCTGTCTGAGGCCCATCCTTACCATGAGAATACAGTTGTTGTCCACGTTCGTCTGGAGGGGTCCCCCCAGCTTCTGGGCTTGTGGGGTCTTGGTGGTCTGGGACTCCTCGGCTGATGCAGTCTTCTTCTTCTCCTGCTGACTCTTGCGGTCCTCTGCAATTCGCTTCAACACCAGCTCACGCTCCTGAAAGAGAGCACACACACAAACACATCAATCATCATTCACATTAAAGGGCCCCTGTTTCACCACCAGGATATACATGGATTGGCCATTCAAATCCATCCTCTTGTGATATCACAGGAGGGAGTGCTCACCCAGATGTGATTGGGGTGTGATTTTGAGGAGTCAAAACTAGCGTTTGTGGGTCGCTGGTTCGTGTTGAAGTGCCCACGAGCAGGGTTACTACTACAGCAGCTGCAGGGGAGGTGCGTGTATGTGTCTCACCGTTTTCTTCTGCCGCCTCTCGGACCGGGCCTCCTGGGCCATGCGCTGCATCTGCTGCTCCTCGAAGTCTCCCAGGGAGGGCTTGATGCGTGACTCCAGGGGAGG
>OMKX01000882.1:0-12685 GCA_900302425.1 Brosme brosme
CTGCATGGTAAGCTTTGCTGTTTAGTTCTTGATTTTATAGTGTTTGGTGTCTGGGAGGCTTGTAAGAAAATGTGCAAAATGCAAAAAATCCATGAAAAGTTATACTTTCCCGGTCTGATGCTTTGGACAAAAGACTTGCTTCAAGGTACAGTTAATTGTTCATCAGAAAGCCTACATTTGCCTTGCTGTGTAACAAGAGACCTACAGGGGCTTGACTGGCTGCGTGTGAGGCGTCCGCAGCGTGAACCGCGAGGGTCTCTAAGACGGGGACACAGAACGAGGCAGAAGGGGATACAGAGTAGCTAATGATGAATGTAATAGTGTGTAACAGAGATGTACAACCAGTGGCGGCAGATTGTCACCGACAATTAATGTCTCCTCTGCACTCTGTTTGTTTGCTCCCCCCCAGGCTTTCAGCAAGGCTTAACTAATAGTATGGTGGTCAAGGACATAAATTGTGGTTGACACCATGTGTGAAGCACTCGATTAGAATGTGCCCGCCATTGTTGTCTTGGCTCCAGACCCGGGAGAATCCGTGATCCGAATGCTGTAAAGAGGATCTGGGATCCAAGTCGACGAACACTGAACTCTCAAAAGTCCACATGTGCATTAGATTTACAAGCATATGTATTTTGCTACCTATTAAGTCCGAGCCTGGTCTTTGAATACAAATGGCTTGTCGACCAATTATAAATGGGTTATGTCGTTAACATAATTGGGAGGACTGGCTCCTCCCAAGAGGATCAGGATCATCAGGTTTCTGCTGCTCCTCTTCAAACCTTTGAAGACTTCAATGACTGAGTCTTTGTTGTCGCTTCACCAAAACATGTAGGTGTATTCACGCACCAATAGTAATAGCCCAAACATGGCCTGCAACTGCCAGCTTATGAGTGATATGTTATTGTGTCTACTCAAATCCTGTCTTTTTCTCGAAGCAAAAGGTAATGAAAGCTAATGTGATTTTCCATATATGCAGTTACAGTTAAAATGGGAGTAGAATTTCCTCCCAATTCCACAGTGGGATATTCAGTTACAGATGTACTGGTTCTGAACAACCCCCATGATGTCTCTCTAAAACGATTACGCTGATAGAACGTCATTTTGCAACGCTGCGTGGTTGTTGGGCTCTGACGGCACTTAATGAGAGTTGTGATCTTCATCCGTGTCAAATTTCATGACAGCGCCCTCTCAGTAGTTCGTCGATGCATAATGATAATTTAGAGAGAAAGAAATCCCTGCTGTGTCCAGCTGTGTACCAAATCAATCTGTCAAACACAGAAGTTGTTTTATTCATGCGTGTGTTGT
This sequence comes from Brosme brosme, assembly GCA_900302425.1. Taxonomy (NCBI): domain Eukaryota; kingdom Metazoa; phylum Chordata; class Actinopteri; order Gadiformes; family Lotidae; genus Brosme; species Brosme brosme. Next base: position 1,306 of record OMKX01000882.1, read on the forward strand.
GAAGTATGTAAGAGCTAGGATCCATCTATTTAATGACTGCTCAATTATTATTTTTATCCCAAGGCTAAATGGTTTATTATTGCTGGGTCTATTCTTTTTTGGTGATTATTTTACACAAGTGAAATTATTAGATTTTTTGTGTGCATTTTAGTCTATAATTACTTCTGGTTCATGCTTCCCATCAGAGGAATACTGTGTTGTTGCTTTGGTACCAGTGTTTGTGTGTTTGAGGTATAGGCTTTTGTGTGCATGTGTTTTCCAGAGTTCATCTTTGTGAATGTGTTGGCTCATATTGCTGTCATAGATAAGAGTTGTTTGCCCCCCTCCAGGGTAGCACTAACATCTAGCATTCAAGCAACAAAATGTATAACATTTTCACACTTTGCTTAAGCATAGGCAACCGAGAATCACTGCAACCCTTTGTCAACTGTTACCCATTTTCTAATTACCTCTCTCGACTCCTACACTCCCCTTTTCCCCTTTTATGTTTGATTACATTACATTTTTCTTTGTCTCAACTATGTTTTTGTTTCCCCCTCTCTTCCATTCCAGCGAGGGTGAATCAGACACGGACTCTGAGGTTGAGAACCGTGTGGATGGAGTGAAATCCTGGCTCTCCAAAAGCAAGGGGTACAGCAAGAATCTTTCTGATGATGGCAGCCTTAAAAGTTCCAGGTCAGTATAATGTGAAATGTGTTTGCTTGCTTTACTCTATCATTCCATCAGTCGCTTTTTGGCTGCTTTAGGGCTTTTTGCCCTTGAGAGTTTACATGATCAAGAGAAACCAAAGCAATGGAAGGGCATACTCTTGTGGAAAATAATTACTCAAACACATTCAAAATCTTTGTCTTTATTGGTGCCTTCTTGATTACGGGGGGCCTTTCCTTAAAAAAAAAAGTATCCTGCGTGGTAGATTTATCGATATGCCCAGTGGCCAGCTGGCATGTCTACCTGAGCCTCTCCCTGAGATTAATGGATGTGTCTGCCAGCTGACGGCTTTCGATTGCCCTAGATTTGTCTCTTTACTAGGATATATAACTCCTCTCCTTTTGCTAAGCCATCTCCAGCTTTTGAAAAGTTTGGATAGTTTTTAAACTTGCCTAATACATTCTTCATAGACTGCCGTCTATGAATGCTTCCCTTTGTAAGTTAAGTATTTGCTACATTGTTATGCTACAGTTATGCTACATTGTGCTAAACAGATTATTGGTTTACTGCAAGCCATCCGCCTATATTCTGTCAAAGAAAGTCTTTGTTTCATTGCTGCACTTTGTACCAATGTTGAGCTGGCAATACCGTTTGTTTTTTTATCGCTGCCTTATTGGTAAACATTTTTTATTTACTCCTTTAAATTGATTTTTACTATACGATTCATTTGATTCGATTTGATTTGCATCTTTCTTCAATCTGTCTATTTTTTTCCTTTAATTTCCTTCCCATTAACCACTTCCATATTCCTCCACTTTCCCTGAACCCTTTCTGCCTACACCGTTTTTTTGTTTTTAGATTTGCTGTTAACATGGATGCAAAGGAAGGTAAAGAATGGAAAGAGGCCAATAAAGAGGGCAATGAGGTAGAATCAAGCAGACCCGTGTCAGTACTGAGCTCTCTGAGCTACAGGAACCGCCCCCACCTTAAAGATTCCATCGGTGGGAAGGGTGACGACAATTCCCCATTTAGCACCCTCAAGGAGAGCAGTGGGTCACAGAAGCCCCTTACTTCATTCACCAAATCCAAACCCAGAACAGCAGATCATGCTGATGGCTATTCAGTCTCCTCATGGCGAAAACCCCATGCTGGGGACGATATCGATGAAAGAGAATCAGTCATCTCCAAGGCCTATTCAGAGGCCACCAGCCGAGCAAGGAAGGGCATAGACAGCCGTTTGGGAGACTTTGATAAAGAATCGACCATACAAAGTCATGCTTATTCAGTTCGGGAGTACAGTCCGGATGACGAGACCAAGTCCACCATCAGCTCACAGCTGTGCAGCTCTCTGGGACAGCGTCGATCCCAAGTCGGTGACGGTAATGTCGGGGAGCCGTTGTATGGAACGCGCAGTCCCAGCAGCCCTTGTTTGAGCAGACGCTCCGGAGGCCGCAGCCCAGGGAGCTTAAACCGCGCTGACTCGCGAATCTCGCTGGCGCGTAGTTGCCGCCTAAGTGAGTTTGACGTTGACGACAGGCGCAGCGTGGCCTTCACCGAGAGGTCGTCGCACAGTCCCCATTCCTCGACGGGCCGCAGCGTTTCCATGCCTCCACGAGCGAGATCATCACTAGGCGACGATGACCCACTGGATACGTGTGACGTCAAGCCGGTCAGTCACCGCAACTACCTGGACCCCGACCTGGAGAAGGCCATCAATGAGGTGTTGAGCTTCAAGCCCATCCAGTTCAAGCGCAGCAGCCTGGAGGATTCCGAGGGTGAAAAGGGAAAGACCCAGGATGGAGAAAGGGAGGATGATGGCAAAAGGAGCCGGATGGCTGAGAACAATCCTAGGAGCAGCAGCAGCAGCCTCAGACGTTCGGCATCGGCCGTGGATTGCGTGAGGGGCTCCAGTCGAGCGAGCAGCCGCAGTCGCAGCAGTAGCAAGAGCAAAGGCAAGAGCAAGAAGAAGAGAAGAAGTCACAGCTCTGAGTCTGAAAGCTCTGCTGACGACCGGCACAGTAGGAGCAGCTCAAGGAAGAGGGGCAAGAAGTCCAAGAAGAAGTCAAAGAAGAGGGGTCGCTCGTCATCATCATCATCTTCGTCTAATTCTAAATCAGACTCAGAGTCTGCCTCCAGTTCTGGGGCATCCACCATTTCCTACCGCAGCGCCAACAGTGTTAAGAAAGCGCCCGGACGGAGGGACTCCGATGGGGCAGGGGAAGATGCAGCCCCACCTGGCGATGACAATGACAAGACCCTGAACAAAAAGGATGACAAAAAGAGGAAGAAGAAAGTAGACAACCTGATGATGAAGTACTTGTACCGGCCAGACAGTGAATGAGGCAGGCAGTAGGTGTTTGCCTTGGTGTGTTTTGACTTGAAGAGTGAGCACGGCGCCTGGTGTGATTCTAACCATTGACCTTCACTGTCTTCATTTGTCACTTTGTTGTTTTATTGTTCTATTTATAATGTAACGTTCTAACATAAAACTGCTATGAAGTTAGGAATTCACATATTTGGTGGATGAGTTACCCTGACATGTCTTCTACTGCTTTAAATCCTTAAAGACAAGGATTCTTTGTGAATTATGCACCAGTAAGCGGAAGACTAGGGCTAGAATGATATTTTGTGAATGTTTTTTCCTACAGTGACTTTTTAGCCGTGGGATTAATACGCATTCGTGTCACGAAGGACTTTCTACCCCTAAATTTTTCCTTAACGTCTGTGATTTATTACCCCAAAATGGTAAAAGAATAAGAGCAGTCATCAATTAAGTCAAGCCACCATAGATTTTTCCCTGCAGCCCCATAACTAAAGGCATAATTAGGCCCAAAGCATCGATTTTCTCACCTTCTAGTGACTTCATTTAAGATGCACAATGGACAGTAATTAACCCCAAGTTTGCAATATTTAAGCAGATGAATGTTATATAATGTTAAAAGCCATGGTCGTCTGCAAGCCGGCATCATTTAGTTAAATAACTAGATAATTTAGTTAACATCTTATATTTCTCTTTTGCAGAATTACCAATGCAAAGTATAGATCTGAGGTGTACATGTTCAGAGGTTTTAGTACCATTTTGCTGACTGAGCACTGCACGTTATTGTGTATTACAGTGTGGCCTGTTTTGTTGGAATGCTTAACATTAAGATCGGGCAGATCCATGTACTTACTATCTAATCTACGATGGTGCTTCTTACTTCCTGTCTCTGTAACATTATCAGGTACTGAGCATAAGTTGTCTCCCGTCTTTCTTCCTTTCTCAGCCCAACCAGTCAGCGTCGATTCTGCTTTGACAGATCCGACGAAGAGGCGGAGGAGGAAGAAAAAGAAGAGAGGAGCGCACTCCAGGCTGCCTCCCACTGTTGATACAAGCACAGCGGCTCCCTGAATCACGGCGGCAGGGGCGGCAAACCTCCTGACGGCCTGATGCATTGGAGTGATGATGCACACACTGGTCACACTTTTGATCACTTTTTTCTCCTTGCATGCAATTTGTGCCAAATGTTCACGTCTGTAGACGTAGCAGTCACACACATACAAACACAAGATGAACTCCTGAAGGTATATTGATTTACTGCCGGAAAGCATCTTGTCGCTACTGTTACTCCTGTGCAGAACTTGCATTGCTGGATTCTTAAAGGGTTTGGGTGAAGTGTGTAAAGTCTGCGTTCCAAGATCACCGTCTGGAGGCAGTGGCTTGGCTTAGGCAGCACTCCCTTCCCTACTCGCTCTGCCTTGCATTATCGTTGTAACTGAGCCAAAGAACTTGAGGTTGCAATTATATATACTCACACACTATATATAACCAAAAAAACACAACCGTGATTGAAGTAGGCTCCTCGACAGTTGGTCTCTCATTCAGCTGTACGTAGATAATGTTTTTTGAGATTAGTGAACTGATGCAGAACAGACTGAAAACGGATAAAGAAAAGTCTTTAACGGCTTGGTTTTCTAACCTTTTGCGACTTTTTCCTTCTTTTGCTGGCAAATACTTAATTCCTTTTGTGCTGATGCGGCAATAACTACTCTGCAAACCACCCTTTCCCCCATTTTTATTTGGTTTGATTATATGTTTGGAGTATTGCCCTCAAGGGAGTGCATTTCCATAGTTTGAGTGTAACTTCCGCAAAATGCCTTTTCTGATTTTCTTCTGTGTACTAGCAAGAATAATTAAGAACTCAGCTCTGCTAGTCACACAGGATCTGCCATTTTGTTTTCTATCAGACCTACATTGGTTTCCAAAGGAAATTAACATGGGCATTGAATTTAGGTTGCCATTTTAATGGCCATTATATACAACACTATTCTGAGCTCCTCAGTTACTCTCAGCATTGCTTTTCATTGCGCTACACTCATTAAGAGCAGATCATGTGGAGTGTCTTCAAGGTCTGTAATGATGTCATTTTTCCAACTAAACACATTGAGAAGCAAACATGATAATAGAGACTTTCATGGTTGTTCAAGTTTGACATCAAACACTTTGGCCGTATTTATAATATTTATGAAGTAGAAATACAATATTTTTAGCAAATCATACATCGTTTCTTAACATGAGGGCTTCCTGAAACTGAGAAAAAATAGGTTGAGTGTCATTGCCTTTTATAGGTTGTCTTCAACACTAGCAGTTGACTTCCACTCAATGAAAATGGCTCAATAAACCACTTCATTCAGGAAGAATACTTTGCCTATCGTATACTTTAATATATATGTATGATTTATGCAAGCTTTTAACTGGTTCATGTTGATTGTCATTGAAAAAATTCACCATGTGCTATTATGGTAATAATTTTGCATACAGTTTAATATATTGTAAATAAATAATGGTGATTGTTATATAATGCCTCCAGATAACTCTCCTCCTGATTGTGCTCGCGTGTGTGTTTGTGTGTGCGCGCTCTAATAGCAGGCAAGTAATAATTCATTGTGAGGTCTAGATTGCCGTTCTTACACACACATTATGTCATCCAGTACAGCTTAACTCCAGATAGACCTGGAGAAGGCGAGGAACGGTTATTTATGGACTTGCCAAGGGTACTCGAATTCAAGCCGGTCTTTATTAAAGCTACAGGCTGCGTTCAAATTGGTCGACTTGTGCCCTATCGGGGGTGACACCATTTGATAGTGTTGTCCGAAATGTGAGTTTACAGGGCTGGCTCCCTATGTAGTGCACTACTCGATACCCATAATGCACCAACAAATATGTGTAGAATTGATGCATACTTATTCTCTCACTATATCCAATGATGCATAGCAGATTTCATTGTCATCGGATTCATTCAATAGAGTGAATTGAATACTCGGTCGACACATATGGGTTCTTATGCAAATGAGCTCACAGGTGTCTGTTTGTTTATGCGACCAATACACATCACGCAGATGGCTTTCTGGCAGATAATTAGTGCCTGAATTCCCCCTACACTTATTCCCTAAATAGTGCACAATATAGTGTTCACTATGTAGGGAATGATGGCAAAGTGAGCCAAATCGAACGCAACCCATCTGAATTGGTTTAAAAATCAAACATGAAGTCCCCTCATTTCCTGCATCCTTTTTCCTGGAAATGTATCATGCAACTGTGATTACTGTCTGCAAACCTTGAACCTTCCTAATCCAAATGACCTAAGGCTGTTCAGTATTCATTAACTGAACGATAATGCATCTTGGCAGTCAGAGTAGGAGAGGCAAGCAGTGTAGTATAGCTGAAAATGTGCCATAGAAAGGCATACCTTTTCTCTTGAGAGACAGTGACAAGGCGAAGCAGCAGCATCATGCAGAAGTAGACATGTTTTGCACCCAGCTTATTACCCTTCCAAAAGTGCTGGTGCTCCTGCCGTTCCCCATGGGCAAAGCAACTTACAACCCATCTTGAGTTTTGGCTGACTTGACCCCTTGTCGCCTAAATAAGGCAGAGAGCCCAGCCCACTCTTTCTTTTACCCCTCCATTCCTTTTGAAGAGGTCTATCAACGGCTCACAACAGCATACTTTTGTAAACTTCATTCATATATGAATTTGTACTAGTTTATGTTTATATTGATTAGAGATAGCACTTTAGTTTATGGCAATAGTTTAAGTGTTTGATGGCTACGATATATTCCATTGCACATTATTAAGTGTTATCATTGCTTATTTGTAATACTATTCTTGGCGATTATGGTAAATAAAAAAACAACTAAATAATTAGTTTCGGGGACAAATACAATTATAGATTTCATCACAAAACCAAATTTTTGTTGAATGCAGTCCATTTTCCTCTTATTTTTCAGTTCCTTCTGCTAGCTCCGCTTATATATTTAATATTGTCTGATGACCTCTCCTAGACGTATTCAATGCTTTTTTTGGCATCAGGCCTAATACCTTTTAAAGGGTGAGAGGTCTAGGGAAGCTGCAACACGGTAATGAAAATAAGTTATTAATCAGGATGGTAAACAAAATGCTTAAAGTACTTCAATTTAGAAGTACTTTAAAAGATTACATGAACTTGAGTCATGGTTCAGTTGTAAGGGGCTGCGTGGGCATGGATGTCAAGGCCCTATGTAGGCCAGCGTATGTAGCATTTACCCTTTCAACATGGCTCTCATTGGAGCAACTTCAAATTATTTGTGGCGATAAGACTCCATAGTATGGAGGAATGCTTACACAGTTCTAAGCCTACTGCGTTTGCTTTATCCTCCGTTTTCATTATTGTGCTGATGATGCCAAACACTGATTATTGAACCCTGTAGGAAATCCATTCCTCTTTTTAAGAGGAGTGGATTTACAGCTCTATGGTAATTGTACAATAAAACCATTGTAATCAATTACTGTAAATGGGAATGCGCAATATTTGTGCAGATAACATATTGTACCTTCGCATTTCAGCCTAACCCTCCTAAACCACATAATACTCTGGGTTGAATGTTCTATATTAATATTTTCAAGTCTACATAAAAGTGTGTGAGGCTGGGAGATTCATGCTGCAGTAGACATGGAGTATAGGTTGGGCACGTGCATCATGGGTCTGTTAATCAATCCTGCCTTTTGCAAGAGTGATTGCTTATTATTATGTTAGTTATTAAAGGTCCTGTAGCGAAGATTTAGGAGCTACTATTTGACTGATGGATTGCCATTGCATTTCTGACAAATTCAGTGAAATGCGACAATGTGAGAATATCTGTGAGCCTTTTTGGATTTTAGACCACTCCTGGCTCATTTCTGACCACTCAGTGCAGCTCTTTCCTGATTGGTTTGAGGAATCCATCTTGCCTCTAAAAACAGGTGGGTGAAATGCAACCCTTCTCAATGACGGATTTATGTTCGCTTCTTGAGACCATCCAAATCTCGCAATTCCACATTCTGCTTCTCTCTGCAGATGGGTCTGGCCTCTATCCCGCTGAAAGCCTTTTTTTTTCAGAAATGTAAAAAAGCTAGGACCAAACAGTGCTTGGGGCCCGGGGATGAGGTTTCAGCTCATGATGAACAATGAACGGTTGCAGTCTACTGAATTTAATAAAACAATGCCGTCACCCGTGGAAAGTGCAGAAATCTAGAGCAATCAAAACCGTTTTTACCGAAATAGACGATGTTAAAAGATGAACATGATAGACCTGGGGAACGTGGGTCAAGAGGCCTCGATGCCGTAATGTGAGTGGTCTGGTTTGGCCAAGTGAGTGTACAGTTATTGGTTCCCCACCTGGTGATGGATTTCATGGAAATCCTTTTCTAATGTGGAGATTTCTGTTCATTACATCATTACTTTAAGCAACACTGGTCCACTGAATGACGCGTATGTAGCCTTTCGAATGCCTTTGGGTAGACCTTGCTGATTGATTACATGTCTCTTGTTGATTGCTCCATTGTTTGAGCTGAAGTGGCTGGTCTGGTCTCTGAGCCACAGCTATATGGACAATGGCACATGGTAGGTATTGCCCCAGTCAGGTATTTCATCTGTTTTGATGTCCTCTACATCAGTAGATAAGTTTAGTCAGTCTGGACGTGTTCTGTGTGTGTGGATTGCAGTTTAATGAACAGGCTCTTTTGTTTACAGCAGACAGTGTTGTGATACAGCCAGTGCGGGCTTAGGAGGGTAAGATGCATAACTACATTTCACCTGTTTGCAGTCCTTCCAATTCAGCTGAAAAGCCGATGTTGTAGACTGGGAACCTGAGTATTTTTGATTACTATTGTGGTCAATTGAACGCTTTTTTCTACATAGCTTTACTATCAATATAAGTCCTAGGGTAGCCCTACATGGATGTGAAGTCCTGAACCTTGTAAACATGTTGGCCCTTTGCCCCAATGTTCATCAAGTATGGGAAAGTGAAAACCAGGGATCACTCCCAAACAAAACAAAATACTTTGTGAGGTGTCCCTGATCAGGACTTGTATTGTGCAGGTAAACTGTAATAATAATGCATATATTAATACTTTTAGATATCACTTTCATGCTATGTATATCCCAGAAAGGTTTTTGGAATGGCTCAGTGGGATAATGTTTTTGTTTCTTAATTTGCATGTCTAATATACTTCTAATTTGGGTGATTTGCAAAATGGCCCTTTCCTTTCCATCTGAAGTCTCTTAGATGGATCTGAGAAAATGACTCGCTGATCTCTGGCGTTCCTTTGCATAATCTTTCCATTCTCAATGATGGCCTTGGTTAGCATCTTTTGTAATAGGCCACCTAATTAGTGATTAAAATGTTTACTAGTACATGGGGAAATAGAAAGTCTCCCACTTCTAAAAGCTTAACAGCCAGCTGGCTCAACACAGACAAATGGCTCATTGTCTTAGTAATGTGATGAGTTTACAAAGTGGGCAACTCAGGAAAGGACACGAGACAAAGATTTACCAATGCATGAAGTCAGTGAACACACTGTGGTAACCAAAAAGCATTTGTTTATATTTGCCACAATAAAAGCATGGTAAAGATAAAAGTAGTGTGGTCATCAAAGATGCCAATCCCAACTTGTGTTCCTTGATCTGCTCACTGACTCTGTAGTAATTGTGCATTAGCAACTGCTAAGTTATTACAACCATTAGTTTTCTGTGGTGGATTCCTTACTATTGGCCCATTCTTTCTGAGAGATATGAATGGCTTATCCAATAAGGGTTTTTCAAGCAGGCAACTAAAGAGTGGGCACATTACAATGATGATTTGGAATGTTCTTGAAACCGTCTGATTTTGAAGTGTGAAAGGTCATAAGAAGGCACTTCACCCAGGCTTAGTTCACACAGCAGCTTGCCAATAAGTGGCCCAAACTTGAAGCCATGACCTATGGAAAAAAGAAAAATTACTTGCAATGAGCATGCAACTTATTTATCGATAAGATTTCATCAGTGTGCAAGTTGAAATAAGATGGACAAAACGGCCTATTTTTATCGTTCATATTCTAGAGATTTAAATAGAGAAGTAAATACATAAAGCCAAACATTTCTTGCCCCCAATGGCAGGGCATCTATACAATTAAGTAAAGTGAATAAATTAAGGGTGTTCTGTGGTTTGTTATCAAGGTACATATGTGTACGAATCACGATCATAGATGGATCCAGATGCATGGAAAAAGCAGAGACATTGCCCTATTCTGCATGCTTCCAAGATGTTAGAAACAAATTGTGAATGTCAGAGGGGTGTGCAGAATGCAGTACTTTTGCCATCTGACAAAAGGTCTCCGAGCCCCTGCAGATTCTTGCCTGGTCTTTGAAGTCATGAAAGCAGAGCTCTGACACATTCAGGCACGTGTATTTTCATCACTCTGGAGGAAAAGAATCAAAGTCTACAGAAGCTGGTCAAACCCACAGGGGGACTTTGTAACCATGGCAATTCCCTGCCACTTGCTTTAAAGCACTTTTGTCTAGCTTTGATGACAAATGCAAACGATGAGGTGTGGAGAAAAAGGCTACACATTTTTCTGATGAGAATTATGGATCAATTCTATGAGCCTCTTGTATATATGCTGCTAAAACTGATATGTGATATGGTGTTAATGCTGATACACAATTGTGCCAAATTGTGCCTCAAAGTAAAATTCAAATAAGGTCAAACTACTCGATACACTGAGGGTGTATGGTTTATGGTGTATGTTTGGTCTAAACCAGGGAATAATAAACACTAAGTGTTTGACCACAAATTAAAAGTTTTTTCCCTGAAACGTCATTGAACTGCTGCTGTGGAATGTAATCCAAACATAATGTTGATGATGACACACCTGAGAATCCAGCTCCAATAATAATGTTGTTATGGATGGGGTGATAGTCCAGCACAAAGTGCTCATCTGGGGTTACCTGCACAAAGAACCAGGACAAGGGTCTGTGACTTTTAAGTTTTAACTGCAGACAGATATTTCACCATATACTTCAAGAGATGTCCAAAGGGTCCCGCTGTTCCACAGTAATACCACAGTACCACAGTTCCACAGTAATGGATGTATATTTTGTATTAAGCACAAATGTGAGAAGTAACTTTATGCAACTTATGTAATCTGGTTGATACAAAACATTTTTTATGACATTGAGAATTTCATAGATGTTATAATGTTCTATTTATATCTGTGTAATCTAGTAATGATTAATGTTATTATAATTAAGAATATTAATAATACACATATATATTTTGTAATTGTATTAAAAAAAAGTACACATTTTATCCACACACGTGTTATTATGTTACACACAAACGAACCGTGTACAGGCAGCTCTCCATCACGGCAGGCTCAGGAACCAGGCCAGGGAAGCAGCGGATCAGGTAGCGCTTG
>OMKX01000883.1:0-10280 GCA_900302425.1 Brosme brosme
TGGCATTTTGACTTCAAAGAATGCCTAGGGCTTTGCCTACAGTGCTACATTGCTGGCACAAATTACTAATCTTTTCTCTCCTTAAACCAGAGGCAATTGTTCAGTCTCTCACTCGGCAAAAAACAGCTATCTCCCCTCCAACGCTTCGCTCTAGGCTGCGGTCCCCCGTTTGTTACCCCTAGCCTGGCCTTATCACCTCTCCCTCTTATCTCGCCTAAATCCCTACCATCATTTTTACCAACTTAAATGAGTTCATGACCAGAGGAACGGCTAATCCTTTGCAGGGCCAGGGCAGAGACGCTTTAGGCATTCATCAACAGTGATTTTCTTCCTGGGCTTTCCCCAATTCATCAAATTAATGGTGTCGTACTTAACTATGCACCGCAAATCGTTTTCTATTACTCTTAATAACAGGCCGTAGTGTTCACCAATTCAAATTAAGAAATTACATTATTGATTATATGTAAGAAATTACATTATTGATCCCAGACGTGAAGACCTTATTCTATCCAAAAACACCCCAACACAGGAAAAACCTTATTCTACAAAAAAACAACATGATGATCTCAACATGGACATGAAACAGTTTTTCGACAAACAAAACCAAACACAAGACGAGTAAGAAATCCTAGCTGAAAAGTTTTCACTTCCAGCCTTAATCCATTAAAGTAATAGCATATATAGAATATGCTGAAGTGAGCGGGACACACATACACACAGTGTGAAACACACGGTTGCTGTAAAGGATAAGTCAGTGCGTCAGTGGTGCAAAATGCTCAGTTTAACAGCTACAATTCTCCTTTCCCAGCCTCCAATTCACCAGGAGCACAGCCGTGCTGTTTTTACCAATTAGCGTTGCAATGTCAAGGCTTGTTGACACCCGGCAGGGGGCTATAATATGTGGGGGGGGGGGGGGGAGATAAATGTATTCTGTTAGCCAATTCTCAGGATGGTGGAAAAATACTACTTATAGGAGCTACACATGAAGCAACAAATAATTCACCTCGAGGCCATCTTGGCCAGCTTTGGGTCCGAACACCAGCTGGGTTTACACCGCTAGCTAGCAGGATGGTCACTGGATAAATAAAGCGTATGCCACACTATCCTGACATTTTTCCACCGATGTCCTCCTGTGCAGATAATCGGTTGGTTGATAAAAGGATCATGTCCGAACTTTCCTTCTCCAATTAAGAGTGCTGAACTGAAATTGAAGACAGCCACCGTAGGCCTGGTATACAAGGATCAGGATTTCCTAAATGGCAGGGTTGACCCATATGGCTTGATGTGAACTTTAAACCCTTTGTGAAAACAGACACACTAAAATACGTACGTGCAGTGAAACCTTTCCTTTTAAAAAATGTCAAATCCTTTCTTTGGATGGGATTAACCACAGATGCGTAGAGTGTATTTTTGTAAAAGAATTACATAAACCTGCTGCAGTACAAAATCCACAACTGGGATAATCCCACACCTGGTTGACAGAATTGTGAACGGTACCATTATTGTAATGACAAAAAGTAATCAGTAATTCAATCATTACGATGTGTTTTCAAAATTGGATCGCAGCCTTGGAAAAGCAGGTCCATGTACCAACCTGTGTTATACCAAGATAAATGAAACAAATTGTGCAACAAATTAAGGTTTGACCAGAATTTTACAGAATTTTACATTCAGCTAACAACTCTTTAAAAAACACTAGTGAATGTAGGGGAATGTGTGAAAAGAAGAAAGAAATAGGAAAGTAAAGATGAAAGAATATAGAAGATAAACCAGCAGCAATAGGTGACACTTTGTCGCCAGCATTGGGCCTGGAAAATCCGAGGCAGGCATTATTATCCAACGGGGAGAGACAGAGCCATTTATAAAGCCTTTTACCAAAAAAGACACGCAGCAGCACAGTGGATTACCAGTCGCAGGCTTACTAATGCAGTCAGGTATTTAGAGTCTCTGCTAGCCAAACTCTAACCCCCAGAGCCACTAGAGGAACAGGCAGAGAAAGGACAATATTCTGTGAAATACAACAGGATGTGTGATGGGGACAAGTTAGAGCAATATATTAAGTGTTGTGTATGTAGGTCTTATGAGTATTTTTTACTTTTATTTCTTCTTTCTGTATGTCAATTAAATAAAGAAAATATTAGAATTGTGTAGGTGTCAATGTTATGTTTTATCTTATTATGCTATGGAAAAACTCAAAAAGCGGATAAATAAATAAAACCATTCAAAATAAACATATACCACATAAGCATAGGATGTCTTTTTGTTCGAATTGGCGACAACAGCGCAAACAGATTAAGCTGGGAATCAATGCATAAAATCACAGAGGCGTGCGTGTCCTTGTTGAGTAGCGAGTGGAACAGACAAGCTCTCAACCTTGGCAAACATTTCACAGCGATCCACAAGCAAAGCCCACGAGGGAGAGTGGCAGGTTTCTGATGCGACAAAAGCCAGCCTTACTCCAGGCAGAGTGGGTCTGCGTCAGCACCACCCGAACAGGCCAAAATAACCCCCCTTGACGGACAGCAAGATCCTCCCAACAGCCAGAGCTCCTCATTGGCTTTGCATATTCTTCCACACAAAACAATATGTCCCATACATTATTAAAGCTTAAATATTATGAATGACCTGGATTGTTTATTTTCGGGGACAGAGTGGAAAAGTGAAAGAACTCCTGATATTGAGTTAGAGAAACACAATGTCTATGTAACTCTTAACAGCAATAATGTATTTTTTTTACTGTTAGAGAAACTGCTTTGACCAACACAACACACACATAACCCTCTTCTTTAGTAGCCATTAAGCAGGGTCAACCCTCCTGATCCAAACATTTGAATGACACTGGTGTGGACAGCATCTTGATCTGCCAATGAGATTACAACAAGATCTCCAATGCAACACGGGCCAAGTGCTACCTCCACTGTGATTAATGAAGTGCCTCGCAAACTCCTCTCTGGGAATCGTATTGATTGAGCGTGCTGTGACTGGGCTGGCTTCGGCCTGAATTAATCAACCAACAAAATATGCAAGACGTATCTCCTCTGCTCCTTTCAGTGGTGCAATTGCAAGGTGGATATACATTGACTGGCTGGCATCCAACACCCTGCAGGAGCAAAAAGTTATGTTGCTGCCATTGAGTGCCAATTAGGAACCCACTGAGATTACATTTGAGAGGTAAAAGCCGCAAACATGAATCACTTGGCAGTACGTTTCGCCCCGGCAGTAGATATTTTGGTCAAACATGATACTGAAAATGAGTTGTACAATTTATGTACTTGGTTAACTTTGATAGTAAAATATAACCGGAGTGGTTGAGTAAACGCAGATCCATCGAGTTGAGATTTAGGAGACTCCAGGGGAACACTGTGAGCCTAGGAGGGTTAAGATGTCATACTTTGACATCACTTTGTCCAAACAACTCTTCCTCACAAGGACACAGCCTAAGCCAACACTAACACTAACTGATGTGCCGCAACCAAGGCGTCTCCCTCTCCCCATCAATTTCTCTTTCGGGCAGAGGCTTGCTCTCTCGCCCCAGATCACATGGTTGCGTGCATTCTGCGTGCATGTCCACTTGTGCGTCTGTGAGATCTGCTCATATGGTATATATTCGGTCCGAATATGCGAATATTAGCTCTATAGGTAGGTATTCGAACATCAATTCAGCATTTGAATGCTTTGATTTTTCTTTTTTATGGAAAAATGTTGAATTAATTCCTACTTTTTTATATGCCCATGCATGTTTGCGAACCGCAGGTGAAAGGTTAGGGTTCCCAGGGTTACCTTTCGCTCAACGCAAGACATCCCTTCATCGATGCATCCCCACTACTCAGATGCATCCATAGAAATAAGAGGTTGCGGCAAGCTGGTGGTTGGGGGTGGGTGGGGTGGTTAATAATGAACATATTTAGCAGCTATTTCAATGTTTTAACGAGGACAAAATAAACCAAAAAGCCCTACAGTAATAACAACTGGTTGGTAATTTAATAATCATGAAGAGAAGCGGTAGCAATGTTTTTCCTTTTAGAGCGTTCTGTCCCCCACAATAAGGGCAGTAGTTTTCCATTCAGATGAATATAGCTAGTCCTGCCATGCAAATTCATCAAAACTTTACTAATAATACTGTAGAAATTAAAAGGAAAAACGATCAGTTGATAAAAACGCGATTCTGCAACAATGTTCTACGCCGTCTTCGATCAAGGCAGGGAAAGATGCAAAATAAATAAACGAATATTCAAAGCTTGAAGTTATATATTCAGGCCAGCACTGGTCTCAGTTATATTAGATAATGTCTGCAATGTTCCATCTCATCCATGATTCATAGGCATGAGCCATAGCCACTATATGGGCATGAGCTCATATGGAGCCAGTCATACGACCACGCATGATGAACCAGCGCCAGCTGTTCGCCATGGGGGATGGTATTTATTATTGGATACGTTATAATAAGTCAACATTATGAGGCAATTTGCAACACAAAAAGAACAACCGTTGATGTTATGCAAGCACTCCATTACCTCTTGTCTAGATGGTTATTCAAAAGGTTTTAATCTATCTATGAATTCTCCTTTAAGGAGTAAAACGTGTAAAACGTAGTAGCCCCCCACCTTTTCAATGACTACAACGGCCTTTACTGGCCTGTGTTGTGTAAGGTGCCCAGTAGGTACTTCCAAAATGATGTCACTGTCTACGACAGCGACGAGTAGCCAAGTGATGCGGTTCCTTGATAGATTTATGACTTGTATTTATTTATTTAGTCTGTAAATGTGAAACTTTAGGTCACAGCTTACAAGTGAAGGTCCTTTTACATTGAACGTGAACACAAATTATAGAGCTGAATTTGCAAAAAAAGAGAAATAAGTTTTCAAGGTTGATTTTTCACGCTTAAGCCTGCAATGAATCAGTTTAACAATCGGATATCTTTGTCATTATCACCATGGACACTGTACATGTTGCAGAACATGACGGAGTTAACAGCCTATTTATGTTTCTCAGCACACAGTGCTCTTTTTGACCGGCTACCAATGTAGATATAAAGTTTTATAAAGTTACTTATGAAATTTATATTCCATTTCTGCCAAGTTTGTTCCTCTAGATGCCACTTCTGCATCCTGCACCGGTAAAAGTGCTGTTGGTAAGATTTCATGAGGTATTATTTAAGTGTAATTTGTTAGAAATGGCCTTGCCAACCGTCAGCAATTAGTAAGTACAATATGCTGTGAGAATATTCGTTTTTAGTTGAATGCGCCTGCCTCTCTATGAGACAATTTCGATTTTAGATTGCTCCCGGCTCACTTCTGACCAATCAGGGCCTCTCATCTGTGATTTGTTCGGAGAAACCTGCAAATCACAATGCTTGAAATACAATACTTCTCAAAGATGGAGAAACGTCCTTTATAATAACCCATCTTTCCAGCACCTGAGGCATGTGGCAGATACACCATATATATAATGTGCACATATACTACACACAGGACCATATATAGCATGTTAAGAACCTTGTGGAACGCCAAATATATGTCACTACTCAACATGGCGGCAGGCGCACCACCCTTGAATGTGTCATCCTAACCGCCGTGAGATACAAGATGAGTGAACTACTTCAGAGTAACAAGTCCCTAGTAGAGCAGATCCAGAGTCAGCCGTGGGGATGTGGAGTATAAAAGAAGAGACTGTTGATCGGGGTGCACAAAATGAGCAGTAGGGGGGTGGTGATCTGGGTAAAAGGGCATTGAGAGGTTCCAGAATATTAAAAGAGAGAGACAGAGAGAGACAGAGAGAGACAGCGAGGCGAGTGTGTGACAGAGCACGAGATAGAGAGTGAGAGAGAGCGAAAGAGAAAGAGTGTGTGTGAGAGAGTGAAAGAGAGAAAGATCCAGAGAAAGAGCGAGAGAGTGCCGGAATGTGAAAGAGAGAGAGCGAATGATTGAGAGAGAGCGAGGGGCAGAGAGAGCGGGAGGGAGAGAGACAGAAAGCAGTTGAGTGAGTGAGAGAGAGACAGCGAGTGCAGGAGAGTGAAAGAAAGACAGGGAGAGAGCGTAGGGAAGGCAAGTGGTTCTGGCTGCGACCCGGCTAGACTCTGGTTTTAGACACCAGCAACAGGTGGTGGCCTGGGTTGAAAAAGTCTGTGTTGGTTTCACGCTGTGGTACCAAGGTCCTTCACAGAGGACATGTTGGCCGTTCTCACAGCCAAACCACATACAGCAGAATGACAGAGTTTCTGAGGTTGCACTCGTACCACTTGGCATTCTGCATCTCCACATTTGTCTCTAGTGACTACACGTGATTTGACTTCACTTTTCCACCTCAAATTGAACACGAAATTTGAAAAATTGAAACCACAGCATGGTTTAAAGAAAAAGAGAGAAAATATTTCCGCTTGGTTCAAAGCTGAACTTATATTTGAACATCCTTAGCCCCAAAACATCATTCCATAACATTCCAACGGTCGGACCCAAAAAAAATACCAATTATGTTATATTATTATCTCTGTGTGGCATCGCTTATGGTAATAAGGCCCATGTTGGTGTAGCCGAACCAAATTTGGTATTTTCCTCGTCATTTCTTTATTTTCCTTGAAACACATATCTTTTATTGTTGTGAACTTCCCCAAAATGGGTTCCAACTGTAAATAGGTTACCGCTCTATTGGTTTTCCAGTCCTAGTCGTTGGGCAGCATCATTGAGGTGTCACACCTCTGAGCCCAGCTTCAGTGAGCTTTTGTCTTGGTTTAAAACTATACTACCGTGATACACACTACAATGTTATGTGCTAATTAACCTGTTATAACTTGTAATTTTTAATTAAAAACTTTTTTATGTGCGTTTGTGTTATGTTTTGTGGTCTCGTGGTGTAGGACGCCCGGGCTTTGCTTTTTCTCGTGGTATATAGGCTGGTTTTAATATTTATCCTTGGTTTGGTTTTACACAACAGAAATGTAGATCAACAGTCGCTTCATAATCGGGTCATTTAATAACCATAAGAGGTCTAATTTGCCTGTGGGCTAGCAGGCTACTGAACGTACCATATATATATTTTGAGCCTAACACATTTTAACAGCATGTCTGAACAGGGTGTAATAGAAAGTAAGTAGGTCAAATGTTTTAGTGAAGACATGCTGCATAGATTGGTAATGAGTGTTCTTTTAACAATCTAATGACTCAATCTTAAGTAAAGTTTGTTTCAGCTTTGATTTGTGTTATTTCTTTCCATTTCAGCACCTATTGCACCTAACTCTCCCTGGAATCTCTCTTCTGTGTTCCTTCTCAAGGTTTTAGCCTGTATTTGGGGAGTTTACTTTCATACGCTTTAGAGGACTTTGGGTTAGGGAGTGTCATACAATGTGGGCCTATGAAGTCCTTTGAGACGGTCACTTAGGGCTGTACAAAAATGTTCAGTAGAATTGGCTTGTATGGGGTCAGTCTTCAATGAGATTTTTCCCAAAATACTTTATTGTATTAAATAACTATTTCATGGTTATATATCTATTTGATTTTTCAATTAATTAAATGTCTTATTTCTAAATTCCATCCACAAAACTCCACAAAAATGTATTTATAATGGAATTGATTTAATGAAAATGACATCATCAACCAGCCATGTAAGAGATGTTAAGCTCTCTCCCTCTCTCTCTTCCATTCTCTGATTATGCTTGTCTCTTTACCATTGTTCTGAAAAACTCACTGTAAATCAATGTACTTTGACGAGAGAGGGAGAGGGAGAGAGTGAATTACATTAGACTATATGAATAGTCAATCACTTATTGAAATATACAATTGAATCCTGATATAAATGTATTTATTCTATTTGCTTATTAGACCCCGAGATATTAAAGCTAACATTAGTGCTTATACCAGTTCTGACTGGTTTCTGCTTATACACATAATTGGACAAGACAACCCCATATAAAGTTGAAATGGTACTGAGATAAAGCAGACTATAAAGGCGTGGCTTCTTTACCATTACGCAGAATACGGACTGAAGACTTACCTGGGTAATGTCCGTTTACCTTGTATCTCTGAATAAACCACGTGTTGAAACGTTACCACTCTTTAAGTCATACCTAGCCCCGAAACCATAGGATACCAGAGGATAAAAAATGACGCTTCATCAGTCCCTCTACAATAGCATCAATACAACGTGCTGGTATTAGGTTGTATGCTTAATGCTCTTTAATGTGATTCAATTCAGTGCGTTATATGTCGTGCAGCATCCCTTTATAAAAGCTTCAGCCAGTCCCGCCAGGTTGATCTGGCAAACCGTCCGGGCTGTGTCTCCATGGCAATAGATAGGCAACGTTACTCCCGCGCGAAAGGCAAATTTCACGCCAAGAGTCACGAGATCAAACTACGCTCGCGAAAAGTGGAGGCAACACGGCTACGTCACCACTACGTCACGGCACCACACACACCGATATGAATTCAACGAAAATGATTCCCTGGATAATGACAAGACGACAGGGACGTTGTGATTCAGAAGCACGCCGAATGAGTCGTTTGTCTATCTGTCACCTCGATGTTAAAGTGAAAAACGGCTGCTCCAAATAAATAAAATGTATTTATCGACCAGACGTGCTACACGTCAATATCCAACGGTTGCCACTGGGCTTCTTTGTTTCCTTAAGTGGTTTCCTCTTTCTGGCTAAAAGTGTAACGAACACTAAAACAAATACAAAAGCCCCCAAAAACCCTGACTCAACCAACCAGATATTGTAGTTGGTACATATCATAAATAAATATCATCATATGTCCCTACAGCGCATCTAGTGCATGGCTCGCCTTCGGTGGGGAGTCTACAAGGTGCTTCTTGAAACCCTCAAAGGATGCGCATGCAGGGAGTGATTGGGTGCGCGGTCGCTTTAAAACAGTGTATTAAGGGGCAGCAATCTGTACACGGGAAGGGTCTCCTCTTACCCTTGGAAGCATCCTTTTCTTCTTTAGGCTTCGCCACCTTTCCACTCATAGATCCCAGTTTGGATGTAAATTCCCGAGTGAGACAAGAATCGCAATCCTTTTAATCGCTCACTGTCCTCAGTTAAATTCTTATCAAATGTGCCAGGTGCCGAGATAAGGGCTCTGTGGAGAGAAGGTTATAATTAGAACTTGGAAATATAAAAAAAAACACTGGAAATATAATCAAAAGGTCAACGCATATAGCCTACCGAACAGCTAAGCAAAAGCCTATCCCATATATAATTGAATAGCACTCTCTAAACCTGGCCACAGGGCAATTAGGCTACCGATTCCACAAACGGTTTATAAGAAAACAAAGCAAATAGACTAGTCTATAGGTTGTGGTTCTTTATAACACTAAGGTTTTGAAAACACGCTCGACGTACCTTATCTCCTCCACGTTTTCCGCTACATCAATGCACATTGATAACATAAAAAGCTCCCTCCGTCAATGCTGTTCCGTTATGTTGCATACAAGGATAATCACGACCTGTTCTGCTGTGACAAAGAGCGGAACAAAACAGCGTCGAAATTGAGCGCACGTTCTCACGGAGGTTCCAATCGACGCAACAATAAAATGGAACGGATAAAAAAAATGGCACGACTACACTACACTATACCCTTTCTATGGGGGTATATAGAAGAAAATATAAAACCATCCGCTTCGAAGCGCTTCAATGTGTCCTAGTCTATATCTTGCTGGTTATTTCTAGGGGGCCAGCGCTGCGCTGCGATATAACCCGAATCAACAGGAGAGGGAAAATGAGCGCTGTTGTGCATCGTTGCAGCGCAGCGCGGTGGCTATTGGAGAGCTGTCTCTGCTTCCCAGAGAAACCATTGGAAAATCGAGTTAATTGCTCATATACATTTCTGAAATGTAAATAGGTATATACTAACACTCGCTGTTTAGACGGACACATTTTGAAACGTATAATATTTCAAGTTATATGTCCAAACAACGTGCCTTGAAGGCTCTGATGGAAAAACAGATGATTCAATTAGTTGTCAACGTTGAATAACCATAAAACGAGGAGACCAAATAAGCAACAGATGCATAAGTGGTATTTCAGCCAATTAAGGTATCAAATCATTGATGAGGTGCATTTTTCGCTATTGTATGGTCTACAGTCTGTCATGTGGCCACGTGAGAAACAGATATACAAATAAATAAGACCACTGATAACATTGAAAAAAAAACACGTCTTAAGGAAGATAAGGCACGTCGAATGATACATGGGGTAAACTAGAACTCGCTGGATTCAACTTACCTGTGTGGGCGAGGCGACCAAGTCGTTTGCTGATAACAGTTGTCTAACCACCACTTTTGAAATG
>OMKX01000895.1:1598-13832 GCA_900302425.1 Brosme brosme
GTGTGTGTGTGTGTGTGTGTGTGTGTGTGTGTGTGTGTGTGTGTGTGTGTGTGTGTGTGTGTGTGTGTGTGTGTGTGTGTGTGTGTGTGTGTGTGTCTTTACGTGTGCCCGGATGTGTGTGTGCATTGTTTTGTCTCTTAGGCAGGTGCCGCATGCAAGAGCAGAAGATGAAGGAGGATGCAGAGTCAGGGAAGGAGTAGCTCCAGGCAGCCCACTGAAAACACCTGCACTGTCCAGGACCCCCAGGCCGCTCTCACCTATCTACCCAGCCAAGAAGGACGCTGTTCACACTTCCTTTTGGTTCTTGTTTTTATACATGGGGTTGGTGCCTGGCTGTAGTTAGATGTGCATATATTTCCTTTAAACTTTTTTGGTTGCTTTTAAGAGTTTTCTTCGTTCTCAGTGTTTGTTTTTTTAAAGATGATGTGCATATAGAGAATTTCTTTTTTTGTTGTTTTCCTTTTTTTTTTTCTTTTTTTTTTAACCATGTCTTTTTTTTGGGTCCTGCATATGATTTGACCTGTCAAATAATTGAGAATCGGTTTTCAGACATATTCGGTAGAAATCATTTCTACTCCAATTCCAATGGAATGTGTGGAATTGAAATCTTTCTTGTCACCGAGTGTAAGGGCGTTGACAATATTCGCTTTTGAAACAATTATGACTCATCGTGTTCCAGTCATGATGTAACTTTTCAGTTGTTTTACAAGATCATGGTCATTTACTTTGTGAATGTTCAACCGTCTCTATCTAGGAAGAATGAAAATGGCAATTTTATTCCCATGCTTTTTACTTCATCATAGTGGTAGGGTATTTTACTTAGGAAAGGTATTATAACTTAGCTTCATCTAGCGCTAATTTCAATGATGGTAAATTAAATTCACAAGCTTCCTCAGCATTAGTGTTGAATAATTAGCCTTGAAAGCAACTGAAATAGGACTTCAATTTGCGCATGTGTCAAGAGTTTCTTTTTAACTACTGACTGCAACTGCAGGGCTCCAATGCAGCCAAAACGGCTGGTTTACCATCAATACACATCAACATGCACGACGGCGCTAAAGGAGACAAAGATTTAAATGAACATATATTATAAGTACATGTCTGACTTGGATCTCGGGTTTACATTTGTTTTGTGGTGGAATATCTGGACCTACAGGTGTCTACAGGGGTTATTTGCGGGCACCCATGTAGTTTATGTATTTCTTATCACCCCTTTTGAGGTTGGATTAGGAAAAAAAACTGTTGCCGCTTTTATAAGGGTGTTTGTAAAAAGTGCAGAAGTAATTTGTTAGAAATAGTAGGTCGATATACCAAAGTCGAATAGGTGTGAGTGAAATGCCCGATTTTAAAAGGATCTTAATTCAATGTGTTTATTGATCTAGTTATTTGCAAAATATAGTAAATAGTTCTGTGAAAAATCTCGTCTTTGTTTTTGTTTTTCATTTCATATGTACTACTCGTGCATGAAAGCCATGCAAATGGAATTAACTAGTTTTATTTGGAACACGCATTCATATATCCATATTCTATTTAGAATCCATTTAAAAACAATTTCCCCCTCATTCACCTCACTATTCACTATAGTGCTATATTCTACCATTTTAAAGGTGTTCATATTCACATATCAAGGCACAGCTGACTGTTAAAACAATGAATGTATCACTGGCTGTAGCACCTTGTTTTTCCCCTGCCGTGTGCCTCTCCCCTGGCTCCACCATGGGACAGCTGCCCTGCACTCTGGCTCCGCTACATTAATTGTATCATGGCCCCGTCTCCCTGAGGGGAAAGCAGAGATGACTCCTGTTTAAAGGCAGGAACACTTCCTAGTTGCATGACGAACCAAGCGTGAAACACACTGGAACGGCTACTGTTTAATTGGATTGGGCCCCGTGGGACGTGAGGCGTGTTATTGGGTCTTTGAAACAGGTGGCGTCTTCTGATCAACGTTTGTCAGTAGAACCTGGGCTCAATCCGTGCTTGCAGTACACTTCACCATCTTAGCTCTGAACCATTCGTACCGTCGCTCCTTCTGACAAAGCTGGCTATCAAATCCTCAGGATTGGACTTCTCCCGGGATTGTAATGCTGTTTTCTCCTTAAGAGTCTGCTATTTGATTACCATTATTATTTTGTTTAAATAGTGATGGAAAACCTCACGGTAAGACAGAAACTTCTTTCTTACATAAAGCATACTTGAAATTGTTCTTGGTGTTATTTGCTTATCCAGCACAACCCGGTCAAAGAAATACACAGCACATCGTTTAATTTGCACATTTCTTTTATTTGCTTAGACTATTTTCAAGATTAGATGATTATAATTGATCCTCGAAGCATTCTTATTACAGAGTCTCTCTCTGTCTCACTTTTTTCACACCTCAATATATTGTGTTTTTTACATATGGTTAGTCGTATTATCGTACATTTTGTTCTGGCAAATTAAAAGATTCCATCCCTGACTTCCAATCCTGTGACCGATGTTTTCTGCCTACAGCCAGAGCAATGGCGGGAGATTGTGAACAAGAAGATGCAGTTCCCCCCGGCGCTCATCGTGGCGATCCAGGAGGGCAAGGGAGAAATGGTGTCCGGCCTGCTGAACACCGGCGACGGCATCATCCGCCAGCTGGATGAATCGGAGGATCGGCTGTGGCGCGAGGCCCTCAACCTGTCCATCCGCCTGGGCAACGAGGGGGTGATGGACGCCCTCCTCCAAGGGGTGAAGTTTGACTTCCGGCAGATCCACGAGGCGCTGCTCGTCGCCGTGGACACCAACCAGCCCCGCGTGGTTAAGCGCCTGCTCGATCGCCTGGACCAGGAGAAGGGCAACAAGATGGACGTCCACTCCTTCTCCCAGGCCATCTTCGACCACTCCATTGACAATTCCCAATTCGCCCCGGGAGTGACGCCGCTGACCCTAGCCTGCCAGAAGGACCTGTACGAGATCGTCAGCATGCTGACGCAGAAGGGCCACGAGATCCCCTGGCCGCACAAGATCTCCTGTGCCTGTCTGGAGTGCCGCAACGGCCGGCAGTACGACCTGCTCAAGTTCTCCCTGTCGCGCATCAACACGTACCGCGGCATCGCCAGCCGCGCCTACCTGTCCGTCACCTCTGAGGACGCCATGCTCACCGCCTTCGGCCTCAGCAAGGAGCTCCGCAAGCTGTCCAAGAAGGAGCCCGAGTTCAAGGTCTTTCCCGCCGTTTCTCCTTCGGCTCTGGGGTTCTTCCTTTCCTGTAGGTGAGTGAGTTGAGCGATGGGTTTAGTCATGTGTGTGTGTGTGTGTGTTCCGCCTCTTCTCTCAGCCGCAGTACCTGGCCCTGGAGGAGCTGTGTCAGGAGTTTGCGGTGGAGCTGCTGGGCATGTGTCGCAACCAGAGCGAGGTCACCACCATCCTCAACAGCGCCGGAGAGGATCGCTCGGACCCCCTGGAGGAGCAGGCCTTCGAGGAGGGGATCCCCAACCTCTCCCGCCTGCGGCTGGCCGTCAACTACAACCAGAAACAGGTGGATGGTTTGTTTACGAGCCGTCATCCCGTCCCATCTTCATCCCACTGTCTCCTCTCATCGTCAAAGATGACGACCAAACTATCATCATTTGACACAAGGCAACTGTTTGTGGTCGACATAAACACTTTGTGCATCTGCCCTTTAATTTCCCTGTCCTTCATAATTGTTTGCGTGTGTTTTTGTATTGTGTGTGTGTGTGTGTGTGTGTGTGTAGTTTGTGGCCCACCCCATCTGCCAGCAGGTGTTGTCTTCCATCTGGTGTGGTAACCTGGCAGGCTGGCGGGGCAGCCGGACAGCCTGGAAGCTGCTGGTCTCCATCACCATCTTCGTCACCATGCCCTTACTCTGCCTCATCTACTGGATCGCCCCCAAGTCAAAGGTCAAACCGTACTCCTCTGGTCCATGTGGTCATTACTGTAAGAGTAATGACCACATGGATATTACTCTTAGAGGAGAACATTAGTTTGTTTTTTTATTAATTTTGTATGATCCTTAAGGACATGACGGAAAAAGTCTCTTTGGAAAACAGCATGCGCTAAATTATAATAATTAAGTGGATCATTCAATATGTTAGAAGAAGGTTGAAGATCAGAACCGGGACCTTCAGCGTCGGCCCCAACTGAAGAACGGAGCAACAAAATGCGTCGTTTCTCCGTTTCTCCAGTTGGGCAAGACGCTGAAGATCCCGGTCATCAAGTTCCTGCTACACTCTGCCTCCTACCTGTGGTTCCTGATCACGCTGCTGGGGGAGTCCATCACCATGGAGCTGTACCGGGACGTGTTCGCCTCCCGCCAGCAGAACATCCTGCACAGCTCCTTCCATATGGTGTGGGTCGTAGGTGGGTCCTCCCTCGCCGTCGCTCTCTGTCTCTCTCTGTGTCGATCTACCTCCGTCTCTCACCTGATCCTCTGTCTCTCTGCTGCTCTCTCTCCTCTCTCTCTCACTCACTCACTCACTCGCTTTCTCTCACTCACTCTCACTCTTACTCTCACTCAGGAAGGACGAGGGTTCTCGTCCTTCAAACAAACATCCTTTTTTTAGGGGGTTGCCATGTTTTTGAAACCAGCCACAATGATCAAAACAAAATTATGCAACTAATCACCACTGACTGACACACAAATGTTTTACATTGTATAAGACACAGTTTACAAATACAGTTTAAATATTACATTTTAAGGTTAAATAGGCATTTATCAATGAACCATTTTTACATACAGCAGAAACATTTTTCAATGTTTAATTTGAGCACCAATTTGTACGTTGTGTATAACCTTTAATCATTAGACAGAAGAACAAGGTCCCCAACCGCTCCTACGACTCATTTTAGTTTCACTTCCTGACCTCAAACGTTTTATCTTATCCATGACACTGACTTTCGCACATTTGTGGGGATCATCAAACTCAATCCTCACGCGCGATCACTTTCGGTCTATTTCTCTGTTTCTCTTCCTCCCACAGCTCATGTCTGCTGCTTAGACTCGCTCGAAGGCCTAATGGCTTTGACCCACTTAGCAGCCTCTCTGTCTCGCTCTCGCTCTCTCTCTCTCTCCTTCTCTATTTATCAAAATATTTAGTTATTTGCATAGAAAACATTTTACCTTGCCGACACAGGAAAAAACGGAATTGTTATATATGATTACATTGGTACCGTATTCATTCCCCAGGACGATTTCAGACGTAACGGCAGCACACATCAGTGCAAAAGCAAATGTAATAAAACTCTGGTCCTTGTGATGGTTCTCCAGGGTTCTTCTGGTATGAGTGCAAAGAGGTGTGGATCGAGGGGCTGCGGAGCTACTTCCTGGACTGGTGGAACTGTCTGGACATGATGGTGCTGAGCATGTACCTAGCCTCCTTCACCCTCAGAGTGCTCATCATGCTCAAGGGACACTTCCACTGCATGGATCTCAGCAGCACCGAGGACTGTGTGTACTTCACCCAGACCGGTACGGGGAACCGCTTATTTTCAAAATAAAGGTTTAGAGGGATCGCTTTTCATTCTATGAATGAAATAGCTTCATGCTATTTGGTCATTCAGGAGCCCAGTTGAAAGGTTCTGGGTTCACAGTCCACAGTCTACCTGTAGGCCACCAGAACAAGATGCCTAATCCCTACATGATCATTGATGACATGTATCTGAAAGACTAAAAAGTTCTAACCGTTCTAAATGTCAAATGTTAAGGAACAGTTAGGGATTAGGCATCTTGCTCAAAGACACTAACAGGGAGTCCGCTGGAGATCGAATCGAGAGCTGAACCCTCTGTCACCATGTTATTACCCAGATCACAGTTGTTGGTGTAATAATAAACATGACGACTATAATGATGCTGTTTCTTTGATCTGTGTTTGTAATACTAATATTGTGTGTGTGTGTGTGTGTGTGTAATACTGTTTGACAGTGAGGGACCAGTGGCACCAGGAAGACCCCCAGCTCATCGCGGAGGTCCTGTTTGCGGTGACGAGCATGCTGAGCTTCACCCGCCTGGCCTACATCCTGCCGGCTCAGGAGTCCCTGGGGACCCTGCAGATCTCCATCGGGAAGATGATCGATGACATGATGAGGTGCCAACATGGGACAGAAACAATAGAAACAGGGCGGCTAGCAGGTCGTCCGCCAACTGGAATGGTTGCCAGTGCGATCCCGGGTTCCTCCTAGCCTACCTCCTATGTGTTGAGTTGTCCTAATTCCTAACTGCTCCCAAAGAGATGGTTGTTACGTTGCATGGTCGACACCACCACCAGTGTGTCAATGTGTGTAAGAATGGTTGAATGTACGACATACAGTTGTAAAGTGCCATTCATCACTGTAAAAATTGATCCAATGCAGAATAGCTGAATCAATTGTTTTTGTTTTTTTCTTTAGGTTCATGTTCATACTCATGATCATTGGGACAGCGTTCCTCTGCGGTCTGAACAATATCTACGTTCCTTATGTGATCTCCCCACGCCTCGGCAAGTAAGTTGGAAACCAAATCCAGCTTCTGTTTGATAATACAAGGGAACCAGTGAATCACTACCTCATTTGCCTGCTTATCTGTAGTCAATGCAAATTAATGCATCTTGCTTTCTCTTTTGTTCATCATTATTATTTCATTATTTTATTGTATTTTGAAATGTAAAAGGATAAACAAATAAAGTTCAAATTCCACAGAAACAGCCGTTGCAATAACCACATTCACCAGAGGCGGTGCTGTCCCTGCATTTCATTGCTATTTAATTCTGGTTCGCCTCCTGTAGGTTTAACGAGACCTTCCGCTTCCTGTTTTGGACCATGTTCGGCGTGGCCAACCAGGACTATGTGGACATGCCAGAATATGTGGTGGCAGAGCTGGTGGGCAGGATTCTGTACGGCATCTTCACCCTGGTCATCGTCATCGTCCTCCTGAACATGCTTATTGCTATGATCACCAACTCTTTCCAGAAGATAGAGGTACGCCCATAAGGGTTTAGTCTTCGCAACTGCAACGTTCACACCTTCCTGTGAGCCATATGGATGCAGCCCACTTCACTTCTTCGCAGGATGATGCAGATGTGGAGTGGAAATTTGCCAGGTCCAAGCTGTACCTCAGTTACTTCCGGGAAGGCCTCACCATGCCCGTGCCTTTCAACATCATCCCCTCCCCGAAGGCCACCTTTTACCTCATTAGGTAAATATATGACAGTGTATAACAACTGATAACATTTTTATTCAATCCAATAACGAATTACACTTCGTGAATGACATTACAATGAATTGCATTTCTATGATTCGATTTGTGACAGGGCCATCTTCAGGCGAATCTGCTGCTGTTGTAATTTTAACTCGGAGAAAGAATATCCCCCTTTGGACTCAATGGTGAGTTCCATCGCGTTACCATGGCTCTAGAAATCGTAATATTATAAATATTGATGTAAAAATGTATGTCAATGTAAATATGAATTGTATATAATCCAACATCTGCGGTGTGTAGTATCCCCCTATGCAGTCCAATGAGAAGGGCCCAGGGGAGACCAAGATCTCTTACAGGCAGCAGGTGATCAGGGCTCTGGTGCAGCGCTACATTGAGTCGGCCCGCAGGGAGTTTGAGGAGACCAAGAGGAAAGGTACATACAGCCGATGCTGTCCAAAACTCGATGTGATGAAATCGATAATCTGTGTCACAATTCAGTTTGATTCTGTTGATGTCATTTAGTGGTCGCCCCCGGATCCAGACCAGTTATTTAGATATAGAGCCACAAATAGCCCACTTCTTCACCGATAAAATTCTGATTGCTTTGTCTTCCTTTCCACAGATGTAGGAAATCGCATCACGGCGCTGAGCAAAGTGATGAGCAGGCTGCACAACGAGATGAAGGCGGTGCAGCAGATGCTGGTGAAAGAAGGCTTCGGTGCCAAGGATGGCTCCCCGCAAGAGGGCTCCTCTATTTTGGGGAAATATATCCTGGGTGCCAAGAACAACTTTAAAGATTTCAACAAGGACCAGATACACAAAGCACTTCCTGTGACGGTACACCAGGGGCTGGAAGAGGAGGCCACGCACCAGGACCAGGAGGAAGATGGGGAAAGAGGTGCTACAGGGGATACGTTGCAGAAGACCTCGCCAGAGGAAAACGCTGAGAGTGGTGTAGGTGGTGGACGGGAAGAGGGACCTGAGTCGGTGGCCGTGGCGGCCTGTGTCATCATCAGTATGGAGGAAGGTCGCGCTCCAGGGCTGACGAAAGACGAGAGAGAGACGGCAGACGGAACAGAGCCTATAGCCATCTTGGAAAACACGGCCAATGCAAGCACCGATGAGGTGAACCCGGAGGAAACGAACGGAACTGGTTCAGGTCAGAAGACTGGAGCCGAGGCTGTGGGCGGGGGTGAGGCCATGGAGGAAAGATGGAGAGAGATCTTGAAAACGGAGGATGGAAAGACGGAGAAAAAGAGCGAACACAGTACAGACAAGAATGGCGGTACGGTGAGAGAAAAGCCCAGCGAGGAGAAAGTGGATGAATCGGATGCTTTGGAGTTGGGCGCGAGGATCCATATGGAACTGAAGGGGAAACCGGTGGAGCCGAAGGGGATGAAGGAGAGGAAACGGGAGGTTGACGGATCCAAGAAGACGGTCGTGTGGGAGGACTCTGGGAAACCTGGGACGGTGAAAGTGGTTCCCTCTCCGACAGGAAGCAGCAGCTCTCAGGACACTGGCTTCGGTTCACAGGAAGGAGAGGGGTCTATACACGGCCTGCCAGTCCAACGCTAGCATGATATGACTGAGCGTCACACGTCACATGATGGCCTTAGAGGAGGGCGGAGATGGCATTAGTGTCTAATTAGGACTAATTATAATGAAACAATAACTGTTTTTTAACTACAATAGAACATTCCAAACTGCATGACAAAAGCTATACATCCAAAGAATGTGATTTTGATTGTTACTTTTCAAAATAAAATAATTGAAGATAAATGTTGTCTAGAGTTAGATTAGATGGCTTTCAACACCATTTTTCTTCCGTTTGTTCGCATGTGTTTCTATCAGTGTTTATTATGCTACAGTAGGTGCATGTCTCAGCTTGCTTCACACATGCCAATCCCGGGAGGCCAAGCGCTAGCACATTAGCTCATTAGTTTGGCACCTGGGGCGTCGCATCTCCCGCTGTCCCAGGGCTCTTTACATCAGACCCAACCCCCTTCACTCCGGTCGGAAACAAAAACAGGCTGGATGCTGCCAGATTTATATTGTAGCATTAATGACACCAATCCTCCCACAAACTGTCAGTCTAGGTTCCAACTGTGGAATGCTGCTGGCGTGGAATGTTCCGTGTTCTACTCAAATTCAGTTGTGGATACATCTTGTTCTTCATACCCTCCCCATACTGATTTAAAGGACAGGTCGTTATAGTTAGCCATTTTGCACTTACGGTCATGGGAAATGTATGACTTGAAAGCTATAGATATTTTGATGATTTAGTTTTAAAAAGGTCTGTTAAATGACCTGCATATGCAAATTAATGATTTGGAGCCACAAGCAAATTACTAATCAGGCACTGTGTAGACATTTAAGTTGGTTAAGTGGTTTATTGTGAAGCTTGCTCTTCTCAAATAAAGGGAAGCTCAATTTAAAATGAAGACTGTTTTTAGTTGCATAGTTTGCGGTCATGTTTTTGATAGTAATTGTTTATAGTAAAAAGGATTCACTTCTCTTTTTTTAATTTTCACATTAAACATTTTAGATACAGACATGAAGTTGATTAACCAGTTGTGATCCACTACAATTTATATAAAAAGATGCTGTAAATGTACATATATTGGAGCAACAGAAAATTATAAATAATTTGATGCATTAGCTTTTACAAAAGCATTTCAGACTTCATTATTTATTAAACATTGAAATAAAAGAAAATTGAGTATTTCATGGTTGAGTCTGGTAGATTCAAGATGGGATGGGTTCAGAGCTCAGGACCCAACCTTTAGACATTCATCCTTGTTCAACCAACCGTGGCAGGTGTGTTGGGGGTTTTGCCCTCCTCTTCTGGGGGGCTTGTTTCAGCCTCTGCCTCATTTAGCTTCTCCATGTCCAGGGTGAACTGGATTGGGTTGGCAGCAGGCTTGGTCCTCAGGTAGTACATCCCCGTCTTCAGACCCTGTGACAGCAATGAAGTATTTTTTACAAATCTTATTCATGCATCTCTTGTTCTTTTCCCCCCCTCCCCATCTCTTTAGTCGGGGGATGAGAAGCCGAGATTCCCCCTTCCCTTTCTTACCAGCTTCCAGCCGTAGAAGTGCATGCTGGTCAGCTTGCTGTAGTTTGGCTGTGCAATGTGGATGTTGAGGGACTGGCTCTGGTCGATGAAGGCTCCGCGGTCGGCAGCCATCTTGAGCACAGTCTTCTGGGAGATCTCCCACACCGTCTTGTACAGCTGCTTCAGGTCCTCTGGGATCCCCTCAATGCCCTGTGGAAGACATTACCGGTACAAAAAAGATTTTACTTAACGCATAACCCAATTCAGCCGATACTGTTGAGAAAATAACATAAATCCCTTGCCTGAGTCTGACATGGGATACAAAAGAGGGGCATTGTGGCTCGTTTCATTACCTGGACTGAGCCATTTTGAGCAATTAGTTGGTTTTTCATGTCGTCGCTCCAGAGCGCCCTCTGCGTCAGGTCTTTCAGCAGGTGAGGATTTACCATCTGTTTGAGAAACCGAGATGGAGGCTTCATTGAAAATAAAATACATTTTCTGTGAAAGCTTACAATACAATACAGCTTAGCAATACAATTTTCTGAAGAGATAATGAAAATTCCCCAAAAAATGTCAGAAAACGGCCCCTTGAACAGGAGAAACGTAATGGTGATGGCGGTCCAGAAGGCTACGAACCTGGAACTCCCCAGACAGAACCCTGCGGGTGTAGATGTTGCTGGTATAGGCCTCAATGGACTCGTTGTTACCCAGGATCTGGGCTGTGGAAGCGGTGGGCATGGGAGCCAGCAGCAGACTGTTCCTCACCCCGTGCCTAAAGAAATAATGTCCTGTTTTAACCATTGACTGCTTCAAGAAATAATGCAGCCAGGGCAACAACGGCCGCAATAAAAGCAAGGGCCTTTCAGCTCCACGAACTCACTGTGCGATCTTCTCCTTGAGTGCTGTCCAATCCCATAAGTCTGTTGGAGTTTTCTCCCACATGTCATACTGAAGGATCTGACAAGTAACGACAAAATGGCCTCCTTAATGTGCATTAAGAAAACCTGCTAAACTTGATTGCAATCAACATGGCTGATACATGTGCCAAACTTGTTTATGCCCAAAAAACAATGGCTTTTAATTGGGTGGCAAATAATGGCTTGATGATTAACAAACAAACTGTACTCACTCCCTTGCTGACTGGAGAGCCCGGGTAGGTCTCGTAGCTGCCGTGCACAGCAGCCAGCTCACAGCTGGACTCCAGGGCGGCGTAGTAGATGGTCTCAAAGATCTGGATGTTGAGCAGCTGGGCCTCGGGGCTTTCGAAGGGGTAACGCATGAGGATGAAAGCGTCGGCCAGGCCCTGGACACCGATGCCAATAGGCCTGTGGCGCTTGTTAGAGTTCAGTGCCTTCAGAAATGAAGGAAGGGAACCATTTTTTAAGCGGGGACATAATAATTAATCTCATAAAACTAGACACAGTATAAAAAGGTGAAAGAAAGTAATACCTCCACCACTGGATAGAAGTTGATGTCAATTATTTTGTTGAGGTTTTTCACGATGACTTTGGTGACGTAAGCTAACCGTTTGAAGTCAAACTTTCTCTCGGGGGTCACGTACATGTTGAGAGCGATAGAGGCCAGATTACACACGGCAATCTGAGGAACACACACACACATCCATACCAACAATTAACCAATCGTACAGAACATTATGCAGTCAAGTATAGCTAGAAAGCCCCTTAACACAATTCAATTCCAGTAACAATGAACCACATAAGGCTAACAAAATCAAGACAACGTTAATCTATTAAAGATCATTTCAGATGCATAGCCCGCAACATGGAACGTGAGCCTGTGTTACGCCACCCACTTCGTCTTTGCTGGTGTACTCCACGATCTCGGTGCAGAGGTTGCTGCAC
This sequence comes from Brosme brosme, assembly GCA_900302425.1. Taxonomy (NCBI): domain Eukaryota; kingdom Metazoa; phylum Chordata; class Actinopteri; order Gadiformes; family Lotidae; genus Brosme; species Brosme brosme. Next base: position 13,669 of record OMKX01000895.1, read on the forward strand.
TTGATGGTGCCCAGGTTCTGCTGGTTGCTCTTCCTGTTGCATGCGTCCTTGTAGAGGATGTACGGTGTGCCGGTCTCCGTCTGGGACTCGATGATGGCGTACCACACTTGCTGGGCCTTCACCACGCGCTTGGACTTGCCCTCCTTCTCGTAGCTGGGGAGAGA
>OMKX01000897.1:0-11005 GCA_900302425.1 Brosme brosme
CATTTACACCGGCCATATTGAGGAGAGAGAGAGAGAGAGAGAGAGAGAGAGAGAGAGAGAGAGAGAGAGAGAGAGAGAGAGAGAGAGAGAGAGAGAGAGAGATACCCTCCTGTCTCAGTGTGGGTGTAACTAATAAATTGTCGGAGGACATTAAAATGAAGCTCTATGTAAATTGGATTTTGAGGAATGTGAGATCATTACGTATTGCCTGCTGCTGTTACAAAGCAATTTCTACCTAACAAGATAACATTACGATTTTTCCAAAATGTGGAAATGTAATCAGTTGGTTCTACGATTAATTAATAATGTCCTCTATGGAAAAAATGTATGTATTTTTATTATTAGTAATATTCATGCATCCACCTCCAACCAACACAATTATACATATTTTCTAATTGCATGCTGACTGCTAGGTATTATGTGGAAGACAGAGATGTAACATTTACAACAATTCCTTCCTCTCACCCCCCATCCCCTCTGAACCAGTAGATAATCTGCCCGTGATTATCACAAAAACCAATGTTGCCTAGCAACAACCAATTAAGGAATGTGCTTTTAGAGGCTGTGTTGTGCTGTCCATTAACAGATACAATTACAAAGGCAACAAATGTCAGACATATTCAAATTAGGTGTAGCACGTAGCGTGTCGTGTTTTTTGAGGATTTCTTTTTTTTTCAAGAACTCAATCGTATCCTACCCAAAGCATGCTTCCTACTTTGCAAACGACTGCAGCAAAACAAGGACAACCCAACCGCCTCAGGTCAGTGCTTTTTCTTCGTGGACCACTGGCTTGGCGGTTGGCAGTGGCCCAGCATATCGAGCCATGACGCTGGTTTGTAGGAAATGACAGAATCAGTGGATTAACTCTGCGCTGGAAGAGGAGGATTTGACGGATTACCGAACCATCTCCTCTCTCATTACAACACGCACAGAGAAAGAGAGACACATGTTGATGATGAGCTGGTGTAGATGGAACAATCAGCCCACGGTGACTGCAATCACAGATGTCTATCGCTCCGCTGAAGAAAAACGCGGTGATAACTTGATCCTTTTCGTATTTTAAGAGAAATGTTGCAAACTATAGAAGTGTTTGCATACAGTGTAGCCAACATAACCTATATAACTTTTTTATGGAAAATCCACTTTAAATCTATTTAAATTGAAATACCTTCAATATTCAATGTAAAAATACTTCTGCTTCCCTTTAATTTTCAACGAGTACCACATTAATCCTGAATGTTCTCCATACCCTGCCATTGTCATTGCAGTTAGCTAACAGGAACGTAGGATTTGTACGGAGCAGAACCGACAGTTTCAAACAAACAAACAAAAGAACACAACTAATTGCCATTCTGTGCAGGTCAGAGCTGTGCACCTTGTCTGAAGCAGGGCGGAAAGACAGCCGCGCGGCGCCGTCCACTCAAGAGGCCCTCCAGGCTACTCTCAAGTGTTCTTATTAGCATAACACAGCGCAACATCCATCCTCACAACTGTAGAGTCTGTAAGGGGGATACAGAGAGATGGGCACAGCATAAGAGCTGCTGTCTAGTATATAGAACAGCAGATTAAACGTCACCGTGGCGGTTGCTAATCTAGCCGTCACAAACTGAGGCGGCTTGCATGTTTTTGATGATATATTCGCCATATTATAGCCTTGGTTTGTGTTCTGATGTCACATTGCTTGTTCAATGTCCTGCCGTCGTAAACAAGTCCATCAGCACGGATACAGACACACGAGCCCATATGGTGTGCTCATGATTACATACCCGGGCGTGCACAAGAATATGTAAACAGACCTGCCGAATCAGTGAGATTGCGAGGGAAAAACATTCAAGATCTCTAAATAAGAGGATGTCAAAGGACGTAAATACCGCCTGTGTTAGATTACCTGTCACCCCAAGACCGTGTGACAGCACAATTGTTGAAATTGAGGACATTTCAAAATGGATATCGACAGCTGTTCCACAGCCTTGTCTGCAAAACAGAGCCTCACCAACGGTATTTTCTTCAAATTGTAAACATTCTGACAGGAAAATGAATACTAATAATCAAGAAATGATGGGAAGGAATGTATAACCATTTCAAGATAAGAATTCCTTTAAAAGGAATTGAAGGATACAACTACATCACAAGAGTAGAGCAGTGGATAGATTATCGAGTGTTATTCAAAAAAGTTATCCCTGTAGAGCATTAAGGCTTAATACAGAAATCATTTTTATATATAGGCCGCAGCATTACAATCTACTACATTGGTAAAATACATTGGAATGAACAGATTTCATATACTGTTGTAATGTATCATTCCAAAGCATACAGCAAAGAGGAATAACCTGTGTTCTAACTGGACAGATACAGTTAGGCCCATAATACATTATGATTTATTTAGAAAATAGACGTTTTGTTTTTAATGCACATACTACTCCAACTCATTGTACTTCAAATCAGTCTGCAGACACTAAATTGTGTATATTGGAATCATGCCTGCACTATTTTGGCTTCCTTGAAACCCTGGCATGTATAATAATCTACTTTATACAATTAATATTGGATAAATGGAAAACATAAATCACTTAAAAAAGATGAGCCCCAACATCATGCCATCCTCTAATCAAAGACTGAAAGAGAGCAAAGATAAGGATGGATTCGATCCGGTTGAATAGCCAGAGGGTGTGTTTGAGTGATTGATAAAGAAAGTAAATGGTTTTACTTATATCAGGAGAAGCCATGCTGGACATGATGACCGGTGGTCCAGTGCGACGACTCGTCTTCTGGTTGGGTGCCAGGTTGCCACCCTGGCCCTGTATGGACCCTGACACCGCCACCATGGAACAATCAGAGTTGGGTCCCCCAGTCTTACGCATCATCTGTGGACTAGGATGCGGGCTGTGCATAGGTGACAGAGGCAGATTCCGGTCTCTCTTCATAAGCTCCATGGGCACCGTGTAGTTAGTCGAGTATGCCTTTGGTACCTGCTGCGGTTGTTGTAAAGCTGGCATCGACAAGGGCATTTGCTGCGGCAGTTGTTGAAAAGACCCTGGCAAGGCGGACATTGACCCCGACATCTGCTGAGGCATCATCTGCATGGGCATGCTCATACTGGAGTGTTGGGAATAGGCAGACATGGGCCGTGGCTGCACAGGCACCATGGCTCCTGTATATGGACCTGGGGTGCGTGGTGCCTGACCGTGGTATCCCCCATTGGCTTCCATTAGCTGTTGGGATGGGGCGCTGTTTGGCCTCCGTCCCATCATCTCTCCCATTCTTGGGGAGATGGTCTGCATACCTCCTGGGGTCGGTGGAGGCATTAGATGTGGGTCAATTGCCAAAGCTTGGGAAGGGTGTGGTTGATTTTGGTAATGTTGGTGTTGGTAGATGTCCGAACGGTGACTGAAGCTATTGGAGCGGCCCCTCATGGCTGGCTGCTGCTGGTTAGGGGCTGGTAGAGAATCAGTGGGCCGTTTGCAGTTGAGGGCCAAGCGAGAAAGTACGCGAGCCTGGCCCAGGTTCGAGGCTACGGTGCGAACATCGTTCTCCTCCATAACAGCCAGCATGCCTGTAGAGTCAAAGCCCTGCTGAATAAGTGAAGAAATGGTGCGCTCTGAGAGGCCCTCATTTCGCAGCAAAGCCACAAACTCTGGGTCAGTCTTCTTGGGGTCCAAAGGTGCAGGGGTTTGAGGAGCAGTCGGGGGAAGTGGTGGAAGAGGAGAATGGATTTGAGTGGCTAGAGGAGGTGGAGCAGGAATGTTGACTGGGACCGGGGCGGCTACTTGAGCTGGAGCAGGTGGTGGTGGTAGGGAAACAGCCATTTGCAGGTTTGGGTCATAAACAGACATTGGTGGAGGAGGCAGGGGCTGCTGCTGCAATTGGTGCTGCTGCAATTGTTGCTGCTGAATTTGCTGTTGCTGCAATTGCTGCTGCTGCAATTGTTGTTGCTGCAATTGTTGTTGCTGCAATTGCTGCTGCTGAATCTGCTGCTGTTGCAAATGTTGCTGCTGTTGTATTTGCTGCTGCTGTTGCTGCTGCAGCTGCTGCTGCTGGAGCTGATGCTGCTGTTGGATGGTGAAGGGTGAGCCCGTCTCCTGCCTCATAACAATGCCCTGACAGGCAGGGTCCACCACCAGACATGTAGCAGCCCCCGGCTGCTGTGGATCCACAGGATGCCCGTTAATATCAGTATATCCCGGTTGATTCATGGCAGGAGGCTCACTGGCGTAGCGCGGAGAGCCATGCTCCGCGCCATAGTGAGCGGGAGATGGTGCTCTGCTGGTAATGCGTTGGCCATCTGGCATCATCTTGGCAGCCGTGTTCGCTACAGCTCCGGGGTCCCTATAAAGCCGGTTGATCTCGTGAGCGGTAGGAGGTGGAGGAGGCGGCGGGAGAGGGGAGGGAGGAGCACGAGCCCCCGGACTCATACCAAAGTGGGAGGCTGACCTGCTGAGCGGATGCGGGGGAGGCGGGATGGGCTGATGTTCTCCCCGGAAAAATCCATCCGCTTGGCGAGGAGTCATAGCCGGGTCGTGAGGATAGTACTCCTGATGTCCGATGGAGCCGCGATGAGCCATGGCGGGACGTTCGTAATGGTTGAGCTCCGGCACAGAGCCCTTTCTCGGCGCCCGGGGATCGTGTCGCTCCGGGTAGCCTTGTGCGTACAGTGAGTCCTGCTGGGAATATGGGTCGCGTTTTAAATCCAGGTCAGGGGGACGAACCCCTGGCTGCGGCTCGTACCAGCCTCCTCCCTCGCCGTACGACAGGGAGTTCCTCCTGGCAGCTACCCTCGCTTGCTGCTCGTAAACGCTGTCAGCCCTGTCCCACTGACCCTCGTTGGCCCCCAAAGGTTCCCAGCTGTGGGAGCGACCGAGGCTCGTCTGCTTGTTGGGGACCAGCATTGGAGAAAAAGGAGGCAGGAAGTAAACGCTGTTTACGCAGAACGAAGAAGAAGAAAAGGAAAAAACGTAGCTTGCTGCACAGGTGTTCCCTTTCACGTCTTCTGTTACAGTAACATCAAAAAAGTACAAGGCAGGGTGGGAGATGAGGAAAAAAAAGACAACGCCAGGTATTTTGTTTCACCTGATATCAGGTTGTAATAATTTCTGGTCTCTTCTGGGTTCTAGTGTATCAGATGACTCCCTTGAGGCTGGCAATCCTTGAATAATTAATTGTTGTCACACTGGCTTGTTGTGCAAAAGGAAACAGGACACCCCACACAAACACACGGCAACACACCACATCCGTTGGCTGCAGAGTTAACCAAACTACTACACAAGCGGCACAATATCAGGATGTTAGCTTGACATGATGTCCACCGGTGGTTTATCCATAAAACGGAAAACACACCAAGAAAGACCGGGGTGGGCTGGGTCAGAGGGATGGGATGGGCAGGGGCTTGTACTAATCCAGGAGGATTTATCTCTCCCTTCTCTTGGACATTTTACTCGCTCCGCCGATTGCTATTGGGGATTAAAGACTTAATAAAGCCGGCATAATTCTGCTGTCCACTGTGACGTCAAATGAACCAGATAAAATTGTATTGCGGACACCGGACGCGATGTGATGGCAATGATTCAGAGGACACGCCCACATTATGACTTGGCCCACACTATTGGAGGAATCACTTACCTGAGGCTACAGGAATAAGGTGTCGTCAGTTTGTTTCAGCGCTTGGTTATCCCGTTATTTGCCTGAGAAAATTCACAGCCACCAGGAGCAAGGGGAAACAGGCAAAGTAGACAGGTCCATTGAAATGAACACAGTTCTCACTGCTAAGTCCCACGCGCTGTCAGTAAACATCAAATCCACCCACCCTGATTGGATACTAATCCTTGGGGCCCAATGTGACCATTAGAAACATGACACAAGTACTGCACAATTAACTCTAAAATGTCAATGATGCCTTGGAAGATGTCACCTTCACCAATCTGCTCACTGTTGTAAATTCATAACAGATTGGAAATTGACTCACAACATTTGAAATTAAACATGAATAATTGGCAAACGATGGCAGAGGAAGCATTAAACAATGTTCATGACCCTTTATAGACTTGATAACCAAGCTATAAATAAAACCGTATATTAGGAAATGTTTAGACAATGAAATAATACAATATGTTGCAGCCTTACCGACACATTAAACATTACTTTAATCCTAGGATTTTCTGGTTACTGGACCATTTTCACAGGCATAGTAACTCTTTAGTCAGCTGAACAACACTCCCCTCAAAGCTACTCTGATCCTCTTCACACACCGGCCCAATAATCTGGACTTCCACTCTTTAGAGAAAATAAGACAAGTGTTTTTTTCGGGTTTGCAGGTACATTTTGAAAAGAGACCAAAAGTGAATTCTGGATAACCAAAAGCTTTTAAAGGCTAATTTAGTTAGAACACCCAGTTCCTCTTGACAACTGCAGTCTAAATGGGACTAATTCCACAATGCCATAGTAAAATATATATTTTCATATATTGTTCATTAAAATTAAAATAAAAGTAGTACAATATGACACATCAAAGAAGAAATAAATGCATATTGTGTCTTCCGCTGAAACCAAAAATTATACAGACTTATATACAGAATTATACAGATTTTTTTTATTTTGCATATGTAAATGTTAAGCCATGCAGCCCGACAAAACATAATTAACGTCCAAAACATGAACACACGACCAGCAACTGAGACAAATCTGTGGCTTGGGAGGTGGTCTCGCAGATCTACGTGTATTCCCCGCTTCCTGTCCCTATGCGTGGGCCACCCGATGACTCCTTCACTAATTAATGAAAGAAGTGTTCACTTCCATCCAACTGTATACATGACTCTCCAACATTAGTCTCATTTTCTGCTGCACTATTCTTCCCACACGGGACCGTACTGAGATGGACGGTTTACATTAGCATGGTGGGCACGGAGCGCTCCAGGGAAAAGGCATGTGTAAATACGACAGTGTAAAGTTGACCGACCCGTGTTGTTTCGGTCTCGGTTAATTAAGGTTTTGTAATTAAGAAGGGATTGGAGAGCGGTGAAGTGTTGAAATACTCCTCCCTCTTCACAGCTCGGCATTACAGGAGGAGCGATTGCAGCCGACAGAGAAATATAAATAAGTAAATGAAACCAATTCTGTCTATCGCTTCTTGTCAGGGGCAGCTGGCTATAGCTGTAACGGGGAAATGGCTATGGACAGAGGAATGTTAAGGAATAACAAGTCCTTTAAGACTATCTTGAAAGTTACAAGCTACGTAACACTTTACTGTGACACAGTCAACTCCGTCCACCTAGAGATTTCATCTGGCATTATTTAGGATAATGTCTTCAACCGTTTCGATCTCCATCGTGAACATGGAAGTTCAAATATCGACAGCCATTCTCCCAAATGGCCATTACCCACTACAACTTGTCTGTGAATGTATTACCCAATTCACATCCAAACTGTATCCCTGGCATCAACCAGCATATTATAGTATTAGGCCAGTACCCCCGTTTTTTTCCAAACTCAATTCTGGAAGAATTGCTTCTGAGCATAGCACAGTGTGTTCACATCTATGTAAAGCTGCAGGGCCAAAATTGTATGCTCTGGGTACACACTTTGTCGAACTAAACTGTTCAAACTTTTGCATTCTAATGTGCCATTATTTGCCAGACTAGGCACACTAAACCAGATTTGTTGTAACAGAGGGATTTAGGAATTAAGCACGGGCTTTCAGAGCAAATATAATACCGCTGTGTCGCACGCTTAGAAAAAGCACTTCGACTTCATACAGGAGATGTCATTTCAGGGAACCGAACTGAACTTCTTCAGCTGAAGATAACTTTCTGTGGCGTGACTTGAATTACATGTAGGTGCCAAGTACTGCCAACACTGAATTGTCATTTTCAGGTATAATGTAATATGCTATTCTCCCTGATGCTAAAGGATGCCTATAATAAGGGATTCCTTGCGGTGTCAACGACCTTGAATGTGGCTTAATTCTGTAGTAATGTAGTAATAGGACCTTTAAAGTGGTACTTTAAGATGGTCTGCTATTCATTTTATGTGGAATTTGTATGTGGAAACAGCCTTGATTACACTATCATATTTCAGTCTATTTAATTAAAAATTCCACATTTGAATGTCCTTAAACTTTTGAGTGATATTTCACAAATGCTATTTTTCAAGTGCGAAGTTTGTCTTTATGAACTTTCCTTTCAATCGAGACTTTTAATAATTATATCTGGGAAAAAGACTCCAGAAAAAAAAATTAAACAAAAAGGTAATACATGCCAAGGCATATATACACACACACTTAAATAAAATAAGGGCTGGATGGACTGTGTTTTTCAAATTGGTTTTACTTCTGTGAACAACTATGAGGGAAATGGAATTTTTAACAATTATTAATTTTAGGAGAAAATATTTAGACAATGGTAACTCTGAAGGTACAAATTAATGATACGAAATGACCCGCAAGTAATTTGACTGGAAAAATATGCTAATTTGAGAGAACATAATTTTGAAATTAAAACCTTCTTGACTATATAAAGGAACTCACCAGGAAATGAAACTTGACTCATTCACCTTTTAAGCTAATTTCCAGTGATATTATTATTCACTTATTCAACAATTTATGAATGGGCCAAGGTGTCAAATCAGTTTATTAGATATTTTACATCCAAATGTAATAAAAATAACTTCCTCTACTGCTGAATTATTTGGGCTCAGACGGAAACTTCTGGAAAGCTGCCGGCTTTCGGCCAACAGTATGATATTCCCCCCTTCCCCATCTTTTAAAGCATGCATTGGGGCAGGCTGGCGAGCGTTTCAGCTGGCACCATCCAATCAAATCCCAAGGGATAAAAAAATCACATTCCTCCTATGTTTTAATTCTGCTAATTACCTACTTTACTTTACGTCGCCGAAATTAGTCAAACCACAGTGGTAAAACGCACTCTGAAAGCCATTTCACATAGTCTTTCCAACAGACAATTCAGCACCTATACATTGCCGTACTGTAAACCATCACAGTTGGTTTCAAACGTCATGCAGAGCAGAGGTCAAGTGTGCAATAGCTCGTATACCTCTCCCACAGGACCACAGTTGATGTCCTAACAAACCTATGCACCATACCAGGACTCAGAACAACAGGGTCCATCCTTGCAACACGACTCGAGGTCTGGGGGGTTTTGTGCTGCTGCTTACACCATGTTATAAATCTTTCAGCATTTTGATAAAAGCAAGTGTTTGGATGCTAAAGCCTGCTATGGCCGTGAAGTCCAGGTTTTATTCCATTTTCAAGGCATTTTGTGATGACATTTCAAGACATTTTGTGATGTTTAGCATCCATATACCATGAAATGTGTCTCAATCCCTGTTAATGAGGTCTAACTGGCTGCTCTTGCTAACGTTTGTTACGTAAGGCAGGTAACATGCTGATTTCTCATTGCTATTTAACTTCATCCAACTAGCCTACCTAGCTGCCCTTTAAATGTATTAATGTGAATGTTAAGAGTCCTTCTTGTATTTGTGGAGCACAGTCTGCAGTTTGAGGGGAAGCAGGTTAGAGTAAAGCACCGAAAGATTCACGGAGCTATCCTTTAATAAACCCCCTGCATCGCCCTGTCACTCAGCACCCTCTCCATGCCTTCAAATTAATAATGCATCCCGGTGAGGGGGGATGGGTCAGTCCTTTGGCGGGTTCGAACCGTGTACTAGCATCATCTGCACAGTTGTATGCGTGTGCTGCTCGCACTGACTGAATGCTCAGTCTGTTTGAGGTGAAGGGTTCACATGCAATGATCCCATCTGGAATCCCTCTCCCTCCCTTCCTCCATCTATCCATCCACCCAGCCCTCCGCTCGACACAAACAAACGTACCGTCAAAAGTACATATATCCGGCCCGCGCGATCCTTCTGATCCACTTGTCTGGTGTGTGTGTGTGCGTGTGCGTGTGCGTGTGTGTGTGTGTGTTTGTGTTTGTGTGAACACACATTGACATGCAAAAGTCACCAAGTGGCAAGCATCTCCTTGTTAATATGCACTTCTTTTCATTTTTTCTTTTTTTCCCAGACACACATACCCTAACCAAACCCATAGCCTTGGCCTGACATGCATACATGAATAAGTGACAAGACTAACGAGAAATGGATACCGGGCCGCCTGCAACAGAAATACAAATAACCTCTTCCCTTCAGTCCAACTCGTGTGCTCCAGGCATGATTTGAATGTTAAACACATGTTGACTTATGCATGAGCTGGGGACAGCAGGCAGTGACTGGAAATGGAATTACAATGCCGGTTCGGTTAAAAGAATATGACTGTCACGCGCATTAAAATTCACGTTAAGAAAGATTTAGTTTACTTTATTGGCGTTTACGTGAGTCCAATAAGATTATGCCGTCCGTAATGGATCTCGATACCTTAAACTGATTTTTATTTATTTATTATTTATGGTGCCCACATCAATGCTAGCATTTGTCAATATGACAATGTTAGCGGTACGCTTGTGTGACATTATGAATAGTTTTCCCAGAGTCTGGCTGTTGAAAGCCATTATGGATCCAGCAGCAAGTGTCTCGAGTAGCGAAAAGCACCTCAGCACGAACTCTCTCTATTTCTCAATCTCTCTCGCTCTTCTCTCAACACCCTTATGCCCTGGGTTGCTGGTGCTAAATGGTGAGAGGGAGATCCCATTTACCCAAAATGCATCTCTTCCAACTGCTTCTCATTAGCCTTCCAACCGCCACTTGTTCTTTTCTGTTCTCTCACTCAAAACAGATGTGCCACAAGCTTTTTATAATCTCCAGCGGAAGATTTAGAATTACGTTTCTCGCGAAACAAACTATGAGATGACGTGATGGGGAGCGAACCAAAGAAAATACGTACATAAAATAACATTAAAACTGTTCAAGACAAAAGTCACAGCCTAATTAAATGTTAAAGAGACGCATAAGTGCAGCAGTGTAGAACTCATATGCATTTGAATTTGCTTTTTCATTTGGTTATTTTTAGAACGTAATCAACACAAGGCCCAATGGTACTGCG
>OMKX01000898.1:0-11250 GCA_900302425.1 Brosme brosme
CCACCACCACCTTGCTCTACAAACACACACGCACAAACACACACAAATACACAAACAGACACACCCACACACAGGGTTAAAAATAAACCTAATGAGAAGCACAAGTCATCGGCAGACATGCCAAACACTGCCACACACACATATGTTTTGCATGTCAAACTCACTATCATGGTGTTTGTTGAACTTTCATCTATGAATAAGACAGCATTTACATACATACTCCGCCGCCGCAGAAGAGCGAGGAGGCGCTTCTGTTCTGTAGACAAGCCAAGGCAAATTACAAACACTCCATCAAAATATAAGTCTTGACATCCACATGGAGCACTGTTGTGCATTACATCAGCAGATGACTATTGCTGAAGGTTCTGGATGTAAGGATACTGGTCGGTTATCATTGCAGTTTCCCCTGTTTACGCAGCATAATCTGAAGCTATGTAGGCCTACTGCTTTTGGCAAGTTAATTCAACTGTTACTATTTATCATTATTGTTCATATACTATTGTAAATACAGATACTTACATTTTATTTTATGTTTTTTTCCCCTTGTGTTGTATTTCCCCTGCCTGCTTTATTGTGTTGGTTACAAGAGAATTTCCCCTCGGAGATAGATACAGTACCATCTCATCTAATGTTGTCTTTACGTGTTGCAGAGAAAAAGAAATATGTCCTGTCCTTGTATCAAGGAAGTGTCAGAGAAACTAACATCCAACATCTCAAGCTAAAGTGCCCTCAAGTGTCTCAACATGCAGAGCCTCCTCCCTATAATGAAACTAATATATTGTTACTTGCAGTGCACCCTCAGGTCCACGTGCAACAAGTTGTTATTTCAGCTGAATCCAATAATTGTACATTAACACTGCTCCGTTTCTACTCGCTTGAGGATTAGATAAATATATAAAAAAAAGTGGTTTGTTTTTAATGGTTATGAGTAGCATCTGTATGAGACACTGGTATAAAATACTGTGCGAGTGTAACTGAACTGTTATTAAAACTGGGAAAGGTTCAGATAGATTTGAAGCACACTTTCCCATCAAAAGGCCGGAATATACACATCAGTATGGTCTGAACCAGGCCACCCTACACACTATAATCTCAACTCTTATTTACCTCCTGACATCATTAAGTTTAGTTTCATATTCCACTCAACCTCAAATATATAGTCAGATAGACAAAGTGCAATATTTGCTTACAGATAGGAGACAAAAATCAAAATGTGAAAAAATTGTGAATTGGCTTTCAACGTTGCACGTGGGTCTTTTATGCACTCCATTTACTGTAAATAGGAGACTGATTACATCTTTCTACATGATTGACTGTCATTTATTAGCATAATCAGTATTGGAAAATTACTTTCTTTTATAAAACAAATACCCTATTGACTTTGTAGAATGGAAACACTCTAGGCAAACAATAACTTCAGTGGTGCACGGGCTTCATTGTGCTCTTGAGAAATCTGCTTCTGATTATTCTTCTTGCATGGGCTCATATTGCATTAGTTAGTATTTATAGTGTTCACATTGCAGTAACAAAAACCAGAGGCTGGCCGATTAACTGTTGTCAGGATAGTATCCTAAGTCACAACAGTGCCATCTTCTGGTAGAAATGTGTATTATGCTAACAATAGTTGACAGAGTTGCAATAGATGTAGTATAGTCATAATAATAAGAGTTTAGGGGGAAACGTTTAGTCAATTGATTGTATTATTTATTTATTTTGTAATTTTTTCCAAGGAAATACTTCTCAGCTGATTCCTTCCTGCTTGCCTTTGGCTTCAGAGACCGAACACTCCCAAACACAGCAGAGAGTCTATTCTGAAGCGTATGAGCCAGAAAGCCGTCCCAATATTTGCAAACCAGGGAGCCACCAGGTTGTAGGATCTTCTCACTTAAGTCAACCAGTGTCAAACACATGGTGATGAGTTTCTCGTGATCCATATCTTTAAATCCACTGGCGTTGGGTGCCATGTCACTGAGGATGACATCAGCCTTGGCGTTGGGAAGCAGTTCTTGCAGCCTGGCGTGTGTGACGGGGTCAGTTATGTCGTGACTAGAAAGGAAGTGCGCGCCATCTAGAGGCGCTATGTTCAGAAGGTCAATCCCAACAACCGTACCACGGGGCAGCTCTGCATCTGGGATATAAAGAACATAGGTTTATGTGTTGTTATTATTTGTGCAATCGCGACATATGTTCTACTGTATATAATACAGCATCTAAATGGGTTCGAGGTTTTAAAAGACAAGAATAAAATAATTAAGTGAAAAGGTAAAAAGTAACACTCACTTGCTCCAGCTGAATTAACCCTCTGTACTGCAATCTGACTCCAAGCACCCGGCGCTGCCCCACAATCTATTACATTGTGCCCCGGTTTCAAAATGCCGTATTTGTCAACGATTTCCAAAAGCTTGAAGGCACTTCTACATCTGTAATTGTGGACGCGAGATGCCTTTACATATGGGTCATTTAGTTGCCGCACTATCCAGTTTTGGTCAGAGGTAGTTTTGCCTTTCAGGTTATGTGGGGTCTTTTTCATAAAGCCTATTGTGGTATGCAGATATCTTTTTGGAAAACTTGAATATTGCATACTTGGCTATGAAACGTCATTTATCTCTATAGGTCATTTAGCATCAAGCGAAGTAAATTGCGCGTGCGTACTATAACAACAATATATAAATGTGTCGCAGACAAGAGTCCCCATTCCCTGAGCAAACTGAATGAATAGTTCCTACCTAGCAGCTCACAGTCGTTTATTTGTTGAGCAAGGACATATGGTCGAAGGTATACAAATATATATAGTCGAATAATAAGTTGTAAATACAAGCAATTACTCGCTGCTGTGCGGTTTCACTCATGATGAACAAGAGCAAATCCATTCCGTTTTAAGTCGAGCATGTTTGAATGTAACACGTCTGATCTGCAGTGGATTGCGGCATGATTTGAACAGTCTTTTGCATCAGTGGTCCAGGAAGTCAGCGAGTGGGCCTTTTGTGATCATATACGTATCGATCCTCTGAAAGGTTGCGCTGACAGGTAAACACAATGTTCCATAAGTAGACATGCCGCGAAGCATGATGCATAGCGTTTTAATGTTTATATTGCGCTTTCCCTATAGGTGAAATGTCAACCTCAAAACTACTAACCCTGGTTCTTGTAATCGAACCTGGGCGAGTTTTGCTTGGCATGAAGAAGCGAGGTTTTGGGGCAGGAAAATGGAATGGTTTTGGGGGCAAAGTTCAGACAGGAGAGACCATTGAAGAAGCTGCGAGACGGTATGTGTGTGTGGTGTGGTGTGTTTTTATTTGATGAATGTATCCTGAACTTGTTTAACTTTTATTTATTTTTTAGGGAACTGAAAGAAGAAAGTGGTCTGGAGGTGGACGTCCTTGAGAAAATTGGAAATATCAAATTTGAATTTGTTGGCGAAAAAGAACTGCTTGATGTGCATATTTTCAGGTCGGACTCCTATAATGGAGAACCAACAGAATCTGATGGTATGACTACACAAATAAATATACAGTATTAGAAACATTAATATATTATGAACAATATAGATAAATGTCCATTATGACTGAATATGCCTTAAATCACACACAGTGGGAAAGGAACAGTGGAAAGCAATCAAGTACTTTATATCAAGTATTTAGCAATTCCATAATGCAATCTAAAGCAAATATTTAACTAAACTCAATTTATCTTGAAAAGACTGATTTTTAGTTTCACAACTGCTGTTTCATACCAGCAACACAGTGCGTGCTTGGACCATCAACAGCTAAGCGAAACCAACCGGTTCATGAGTCAATAATACAATGGTTCTTAACATGGATAGTTCAGGTCATGATAACGGGAGCTTTTGTTCCTTAATGACTGTATATGCAATGTTTTACGTCAACTTGTCAACTTTAATTCTTAAGTATAAGTAGTGATTATCTTCCTAGATTCATTGACTAGCCTACTCCCACCAACATTTTCAGTTTTTTTTCTTGAAGCCACATTTTCCAAATCAGATAGTCCAAAATAAGGAGGTTTCTGTTTACCTTTCTTTAGCAGTAGCTATCTAACTCAGGCTGAACATTGTTTTGTCTCCTCTTTGTCTTTTATGACTGATTATTTTTCTCCTACTCTCTCTCGTCCCAGCAGAGATGCGGCCTCAATGGTTTGATATTGACAAAATACCCTTCAGCCTGATGTGGGCAGACGATATCCTCTGGTTTCCACTCTTGTTACAGAAAAAGAAATTTCTAGGCTATTTCAAGTTCCAGGGTCAAGACAAGATCCTGAACCACACGTTGGATGAGGTAGAGGACCTCTGAGAAAGCACCCAAGGGTTGTCTGGATAACGTTACCCATGGATGTCCTCATAAAGGAGCAAACCTTTATTTAGTTTGTGTTATTTGTTAGAGGAGACGGTTAAAAGGTGAGGGGGGGGGTTACAGTTTCTTAGACACTTTATATGCGAGTAAACAACATACTGTATTATGTGTGAGCCACATCTTTTCCATACTTTTGTTTTAACATTCACAGAACGAAAATGTTCAAACACTTATTGTAAATACATCTTGAGCATAATAAACGTTTTTACAGATCTTTATACTTCAAAATTTTCCACTTTGCCTCCATAACCTCTATCATCCAACTGTCAATTTCCAAACAAATTACCTTTCATTAAACAAGAATATTTTATTTACCTTCATTAACTCTTAAACCAGACACATCTGTGCAAAAAGTATTAGCTGTTGTCATGTGAGTGAATTATAGTGTAAAATATATAGCTTCAGTATCAGACAGGACAAGTCCCTTTGATATAGCTTAGAAATTATGTTCCATAAAAAAAATCTGTGTACAAGTATAATTGAAACTTTTTCAATACCATAAATGGAATAAGGTATTAATACACAAAAAGATTTTCATCTTGCCCCGTTATCACAACCAGCAATAGACAATACAGTGAGTGAGAACACATTTTGGTACAAATTGTTGGACAATACAGGGAGTGAGAACACATTTTGGTACAAATTGCTGGAATAAATGTCAACAGCCAATTGTTTCTTAAAAATATGTACAATATAGAAAATATAACTTCATCAGGTAAATGATATGAATTCCACTTGTGTTTGACAAATATGTGCAAGCTTTAAGTCTGTAGTTACATTTGTTCCATATTTGTGCAATCTAAAAAGTAATGGATTTTGGAATGACAGAAGCTCACTTAGCAAGGATCCAATAAACTATGCCAACATCTATAAAGAAGGCCATTCTTTTCTGAAAAATATGTTACATTCATATATTTTGAATATAACCCCATGTGTACTCCAGTTAGTCGGATGTACAAGCCCATTGGCAAATATGTTCCCATGCAAATATGATAACATCCTTGACCAGCTCCAGATAAAGGAAAGCCACCTATTCCACTTTTGTGCAACTTATCTTGGGTGTACTTTGTAAAGTATTTACACATTTGGCTCATAATAGAATGGAATGAAGAAAAATATATCTGACTTCTACAGCCCCTTAATGAAATGTACAGGGTTTTTCTTCTCGTCAGCTTTTGAATGTTTTACAGTGATATGTAAAAGAAAAAAATATATATATTTCTTATATTACTTTTGTCAGTTTTCAATTTCAAGGCAATACAGCAATAACAACAAAAACTTCCTTGCACATGATTATGTTGCAAAAATAATTTGCAATATAGAACACTGGATACTTCTTCTTTTAGCAAAAGTTTAATGCTGGGTTACGTCTTCTTTTAGCTTGCAGCGAAAAGGACTTGTCAGTTTATGATTTGCATTAACAGCCCGTTGTAGATTGGCGGTTTAAAACGGTGGCTGCATCCCATTATTGCTGAAGAGAAATCCAAGTTTAGGCTGAAGATCATTCCACACTTCACCCATCTAGACAGAAAGAAAGAAAGATAAGTTACTTATCATGACAGCTATGCCATTAAAAAAGTGCTGAATGTACCATGTCGATTGTGAGTACTCCTTGAAATAATCATTACTCGACAGTTACTAAACTTTTTAAAATATTGACTTGATGTTAGAGCCTGTTCTCCCCAAGTAGTAGCCAAAACCATGCAAAATGCTTACTTTTAAAAGGGGCCAATTTGTAAAAAGAAAAAACCCATATAGGGCTTGTATATCAGAATGCCTCATGGGATGTTTTGTTGTCGATACTCCGACATCAAAACTTTGAGGGTATTGTTGTACAGTCCTAATGCAAGTAAATATTACTTAACCTAGTCTTATCAAAACTTTGTTTCCCACGTCTCGCATGAGTCACACTGTGGCGGTATCAACAATACAATGTCTTCCCATATGGACCTTCATTTCACGATTAAACAATGACCGAAAAACCATTACTTCAAACACAATAACTAACATTCCAATGCTCCCAAGCTCCTTATATGGAGGTAGTCATTGCCATGCGACGTACAAGCCCTACTTATGGTACATTCTAAAACGAAATATCCAACCTCCACTAACCATACAGTAGTAATTAGAACAGGTTCTTATTTTCAGTAGGCCTTACCTCTGTGTGTCCTTGGACCTGGGACTTGACAAAGGCCCCCAGGATGTGGTAGGTCATGGGCAGGTAGGTGAAGATGAGCTGGGTCTCTTGGTGGAGGCAGAACAGGGAGAAGTAGTTGCGCAGTTCCATGGTCTGGATAGCGTTTTCTTGCTAAGATCGGAGGAGATAGGGGAAAATATTAATAAACACAATCTCAGATCGTATTGACCATGGATGATCAGGATAATTCCAGTGTCTGAAGCAATGTGTGAGATCAAGTAATCTCGGAATTCTTTGTACAAATTGTAAAGGTTTATTTGTGAGACTAGTGATCCAGTACCAAAGACTGCATAATTCGATTAAACTTTTTTTTAGGTCTTCAGACTCATAACCGAACTGTGAAGGGCACTCTCCATCTTACAAAACAACAACATGGAATTTATGTTATATTTTGTATTAGTATTGTTTCATTACCATTAGCTACATATCCGATGAATCTAGGGTTAGCTATAAATCGAAATAACCAAGCAAAGTGTAAAAGCGAATGACAAGCATAGGAACAGAACCTAATCACACGTCAATTCCCTTGACATACTAAAAAGAAGAGGCTAAGATTACAGTGGGAACAAAAGGCGAAAGCCACCTGAACGATGCGGGACTCCAGCTGCTCCACGGACACCTGCTCCTTGGACTGCGCGGTGGCGCTCATCATCTGCCTCTTCATCACGCTGTACTTCTGCAAGGCTCTCTGGTGCTCGTGGAGAACGCCCTTCTCATGCCGCTCACAGAGGTCCTGCACAGCATCACCACCACCATGGAGACGGATCTCGGTATATCACACGGTTTTGTTGAATACTCGATTCTGATTGGTCAATTACGGCAATCTACGGTCTGTTGTTTCTGAACAGCAGACCGCTGCGATGAATAACTGACAGTTGCTACGGACACAGTTCCAACCGTATAATCTAAAAGGATTATGTATTTGAGCGGAAGCAATAAAATCTGTTTTTGTTGTTTTATTTTGTGATCAAAGACTTGATTTCTTTAGTAAGTAGACGTGTAATACGTGGGCTAATGTATAGCGAAACAGTCATTATTGTGAAATAAACCCAGACAGGGTGATGCAGGACTCAAGGGATGCATTATCCCTTACTTAGTCACTCAAAATAAATGCTTTTTTTTTAATCCAAGATCGGATGGATGCGTTTGAGGTTATTATTGATGCGCAGTTAGGCATCTGTCTCTGGGATGCCTACTGGTTAGGCTGTGGACTGGGGGATGGAAACCATAATATGTTCTGTCTGGTATTTGAACACTCTAGCCATTTGACCCACCATATCTTTATTTCCATTAATTTGACCTTCAATTGATAAACACTAAATAAGAAATAAAGAATGCATACTGGATGGCATGTCATATTGTGTAGTGTATAAATGATTGTACTTACTCTGTATGACTGCAGCAAATCCAGAAAGAAATTCAGTTTTTCCACCACGTCGTCTTCCTCCCTCCGACCCTGAAGACATTGGCATGGAAAATGTTGGTCCTCGGCTAAAGTTTTGCACAAATGTGCTTGAAAGATGACCAGTCAAACAGGACTGCAGATTTTCACCTGTTGAGCGGCTTTGTCTGACAGCAATGCAAACTCTACAGAGAGGCCTTTGAGAGCCTTCCTCAAGGTCGCCCAGGTGCTCTGCGAGGACGCCAGAGGGGGAATGGCTGAGGCATCGGAGCCCAGCGTACTTTGAACACAAGACAGGAATTTAGATTATGTCATATGAAGGAGACGCTTATGTCCAGAGTGACTTGCAGTGAATTCAGATACGTGTCCTTAGGGGAAGGTATATATGGGTTAGGCATTTTGCTCAAGGATGCCTTTAGGTAGCTTATGTAGGTTTGGGATTGAACGCAGTACCCATTCACTTCTCCTACAACACAACCAGGAGTAAAAAAACATACATGCACAAAAAATGTAGAGGTCTAGCAAAAAAAAACTTGTGACCTCTTTGTTGTGACGTACCTGAGTTCTCTGCCAAACATGAGCAAATCGGTTGCATTCTCTTTAGAGCGCTCAGCCATTTTATCAGCTCTGTCTCGCAGCTTGTGGAAGCTGTTGTGGATGTTTCTAATCAACTCTCTGCTGGCTGAGAATTGGTTCTGGATGTCAGTGGGAAGATATTCCTAAAAGACCAAGGTAACCAAACTGTTAGTTTGTCATTAGTCTAGTCCCGTTAAAAACTATCATACAACTATATTTTTATTTTTCGTTTTCATTTATTTGTTAAAAACGTGTTTGTTTGAAACAAACATATGAATTAGCTCATTGTACAGAACGGCACACACCTTCGCCTGGGTTGCAATTCGGTTTGTTATGAACTCGTCGCCCATTCTCTTGTAGGCGTCACGTAGTTTGGTTTGAACGTCCTGTTGCACAAGGATAAGGAGCCATCGGAATGTCACGTTTTCTTTGTTCATTGTCCTGATAACACCCATTTCCCAACTCTGCCACATCCCCCCCCCAAAAACAAATAAGCAACGTCATGACCCAATGCGTTTCAAGGGAGGTCGCGTACCGATCCGTTGAAGATGAGGAAGATCTTCACCAGTTCGTCATCTGAGGAAAACGGGTGCCGCGCCACCAAGTTGATGAACCTGCCCAGCGCACGCCGCCTCCCCTCGATGAACTCTCGCTCCGAGACAGAAGTCAGGACTGTGGGTGGAAAGAACTAGAATAATTATTATGCAAATCAAAAAGTAATATATCAGTATTACAGTGGAACATAAGTTGGAAAAATAGTAGCTCACATACCAGCCGATTTACAAATTCATCAAAGAAATCTCACAATGCCATTGATATAGAAACCTCTATATATTTTATAGTAAGTAACGACAAAGCATTGATCTCTGCCCAAAATGTAAAGGGAAGTAACACATGTCTGATGACAACTAGGAAAACCAAAGATTGTGTCAAGATAAATTGAAAAATGCTTCTGTGCTTTCCATAAAATTAACTTTTCACCAAGTCAACAGAATGTAAAAATATATACATTTTGTCATAATTCCTGTCACATTAACAGACAAAAATAAAATTATATGGGCTGAAATACAAGCCGCCAGGGTTTACATCTGCTTGCAAGGCTAATTTGAATGTTGTTGAATGTTCTGCCGGCAATTTTCTCCTAAAACGTAATACCTAATGAATGCACTACTGCACATTCTGTCTATCCTCATCCTCATCTCTAAATACCTACAATTACATACTCCAACGTCAACACAAATGTCAGTGAATTCCTTCTGCCATCTGTGCACCAGATAAAGAAATAGCCCACAAATTTGCACTTGCAACAGCATACATCAAGCTGCAAGTCTGTCAACACACTGCATCTGTATACATCGTTCTATTTTTGGTTGTGATCTATTATTGTAGCATTATTTCTCATATCTTATTTATTGTCATCTCTATTCCAGTTCTGCTTTTGTTCCTGCAATTCATTTCCTTTTACAGGATAACAAGGGATTTAATAATTTCCAAAGCAATCCAAAGGAAATTCGACCAAAATCACACAGTATCTGTGGTACTAGGAAAAGGTTGACATAAAGGGTGCATTTGGGAAATAACACATAAATAATACGTGTTTTATAAAACAGAAGAGCTTGTGACATACCTCCTTTTAACATCCTCTTCGGTGGTAGGGCTGGCACCATTCTGTAGGCAAATCTTTGCACCAGCAGCTCATGAAAGACGTCAAAATCACTGTAGCGCCTGTAAACAGATATCTTGTGGTGCTGTGGAGGCAGAAAAAAAAAAAGTATATTAAACACTTTCTCTCTGATCATGAGGACAAACAAATACAAGGCCTTTTTATTGACAATCAATTTCCCATGAGATGAATACATAAAAAAAGACTGTTTGGCGCGGTCTTCTTGATCTCTTGAAATCCAACACATTAAAAACGGTCTTGTTTGTTTTGTTCTTGTTTTGAACCGCTTGCCTGGCTGGTGACCTGGTACTCCACGTGTTTGAGGAACAGGCCCTTCTTCTCGGGGATGAGCTCCACCTGAACACTGTCCCTGACCAGGAGCTTATCCAGGCTGTGAGCCACCGTGAGCGGGTCGTCCGGGGTCGGCTGCATCCTCAACGTCCACAGGTTCTTGGGCTCACCTAGCTGGGGCTTTGGCAGCTCTGTGTCCAAACAGGCACAAACAAGAGGCCATGTCATGCCGTGATAAATTGAATGAGCAAAATGCTAAAGTGACACTATTAACTAAATCTTGCCGATGGAGAAGTACAATGTGTGTGTGTGTGTTTGTGGGTAAGAGTGAGAGAGTAAGCGAGTGTGTCTGTGGCTATTGCCTAGGCATAAACTATGTCAAATCAGTTCATATGTGCACAGCACACCGGTTCTAAGCACTTCAATCAGCTTTTGCTTGTTATTTTTGTCACTTAAGTGTTTGTGACTTATGATACCACTGAAGGCCCAGGAGTGAAGGTCAGGTTTTGTTGCGACCAAACTGTTCAGAATGCAAGCCGTGGCTGACTGACCGTCAATTTGTATATTACTTCTATTTTATATGCTAGGCATCTTATCTTCATATTATCTTCACCAATAGACTGCCTGTACAGTCATAGTACTAGTTTAGACACCGGTTGCTTCTAATGTCACGTTAAAACCACCCTGTCATGCAAAGTCCAATAAAATCATGAGAAGCATGTAATGTTGTTGCCAACGAAAATCAGCCAAACAT
>OMKX01000900.1:0-12007 GCA_900302425.1 Brosme brosme
CAAATGCAGATGCTTATTGACAGAATGGGAAATGGGGAGCAACGCTGGACTGTACTCCCAGTTTTGCTTTGCCTCCTTCTTGTTATTTGTGCCATTGCCCCCGCAGGGCACGCTGTCAGGAGCAGATAAACCTTTTCATGAGCTGCACTGAATTGGCTCCTATTATCCAAGGTGTGGAGTTGCTCGATGGTGGAGGTGCTGGTGGGATGAACACCTTATCCCTCGCCTATCAGTCTACCAGTCACTCTCTCTCTCTCTCTCACTCTCTCTCTCACTCTCTCTCCCCCTCTACCTGGAATGCCGAGCTACCAGGTCCCATGCCTGCTCATTACTACTCCTCTATTTCCCAATACAATTTGTTTCTAATGCATACGCTTATGACCAGGAAGGCCAATAGTACTATTCATAACATAATGTACAATGTACATATGCTCACAAAATATTTGCATTACACGCCTCGCCCCCCCGAATTTTTTTTATCCAGGATATCCCCATAACGCGAAGCATGGAAATATAAAAAATAATATTTGCTTATGGAGGCAGAATGCCAGCTACCATAACCTTAAATTTGCAATCAGGGAATAGAAACCAATGGAATCTTTGCTGAGGCTCTCTTGTGGCTTTCCCCCGTGCTCCCAGTCTTCCGTTGGTGATTGCGAAAGAATCGCATCATCCCGACATTGTTTGCCTAAAACGTTAACATTCTTGGTGCTGCAGTCAAGAGGTTTATAGTGGTCGCGTTCAAAAGGGGAAAAACTTCTGTGTGCCGAGAGCCAGGGCTGTGGTCGCGTGTATTTACAAAAAAAGGACGCTTTGCTCATTGAAATGGACAGAGACGTAGCTACTCCCATAATTATGTTTTACACTTCATGTCAATTATCTAGACAGGATAAGCACATCTCTTCCACTTTAAATTTGTTTAAAGGGGTGACTCGTCAAACATGGGGTCTTTATTTTATTTTTTACAATAAAATATTTTGTAGGCCTACTATTCCCTGAATGCAAATGTGAGAATCCAACCAGTCCTTCTGCAGATAAGATTGGTCAAATGAAGACACAATTCATGAATTTTGCCTTGCCTTACAAACAATGTAGTATTGAAAGCAATTGAAACTATTGTGAACATTACCCAATACATATTCATAACATCCGTGCATTGTGTTTTTCCTCTAATGGGAGCATGTCTGTGATTATGAGATATAGCTCTTTGACATCGTCAATAGCCATGAAATAACGATGATCACGGACATAACAAAAGTAAGAATTCCTCTGTGTTGTTGTGGGTCATAAACTTGTGAGAATAAGCATGACCATGTGAAACCGAACCTAGCTTAAGAAAAACATCCCAAGCACAATTTATTGTGCAATCGACGGGTTCAGAAAATTACTAATTGGATAATCCAAATAGTTTGAACCATACTGGCTTGTCTCAGTAACTACAGTTTTGGACCAACTCAAACAAATGCTAAATAGCTGATTTGATTTGTCAGACAGAACGGAATGCAGAAAAGAAGAAATAATAAATTAGGTACAAAGTATAGACAAAATAAACTATAGACATTGTTTGTGTGAATGTTTCTTAGTGGGAAGACAGCCGTTGCATGCCTGAGAGTAAGTAGATATATGTACAAATATGTAAAATAAATAAAGTACAGCGAAACGACAGATGTATAGTCAAAAGAACAGGAATTAAAGCAGCATATGTCCTAAGTTGTTGTTGAATGGCTCTTCCATGCAGAGACACTGTCAAAAGTATTAGGCATAATGCTCAAACAAAATCATCTGCCCTAACAATATGATCAATATTAGCTGTCAGACGCACACAGAGCCAAACATAGTCAGAGTCGTACAATGCGATTTAACCAAAGAACAAACAGTATGGGAAGCCCTATGCTGACACAAATCCAGTCGGTTCGATAATAATACTAACTGCCTGAAAGAAGCAGAGGTATTATAATCCACATCCGTCATCAGCCTCTGTGTTTAGGCTTTTGATTTATCTGCTAATTCTTGTGTGAGTGTTTTTAATTATAGCAGGACATGTTTATGCTTGGTTTATGGAATTGTTATCAAAACATGAGGCGTACGCGGTGGACTCTCTTAAGCCATTCCATGTAATGACTTTGGGACAAAGTTTGTGTTTTTTTTAATATATATAAATAAATTACCTGAAATGGTTGAGTTATTAGCATGCCGGTCATTTTGGCACCTTGAAATTATCTTGATTTATCGTGAATATAAAACTAAACAAACCAACAAATGCTGTGGCGCTTTGGCTCATCTTCTGAAACGGTCAAAGTCTTGGAATTGAAATGACTGGCTGTGCTCCAAGATAAAATTTACCACAAACGCTGTGGCATTTGTTTACCACTTTGAAATCCAAAGTAATAAGAATATTGAGCCAGAAAAGTACCTTTTCTAATGCCGGCTATTCACTTAAAAAAGAAAATAAGAGAACCTTGTTCCTATTAAATGTATGTTTTCGGAAATTATTCTATATATATTATTTAAGGTAAAGATTTTCCTGGTGTTTGGTTTTTCGATACTAAACAAATATATAGTCAGATTCCGAGAGTGTAAATAAAGGTAAAAAAATGCATTTTTCCTAAATAATTATTTGAAGACAGATAGACTTTCATGAGAATTCAAATGTGACTTGTTCAAGGATGCTATCTAAAACTATTCACTTACCATCACTATGAAACATAAATATCTGGCATTAAAACATAAATAATTGTTTCACAGTGTTTAAGACCAGTGGTTCTATTCTTGATATTGGTGTCAATGGTAATTCAAGAAGATTGGATTCCACACCATACGAGGGGAGGGTTAGGCACTGTGACAGTGAATCTCTCCCTCAAGCCAAGTGTCTAATGACTCTGTTTATGTGGAGTATGGAACAAATAGAGCCAAAGATGGATGCCTGATTTACTGTAGCACTGTCTGTGGAATTTTGGACTGCTTAAAGCAAGTTAACAAAGCCATCTGTTTGGGCCTATGAGCCGTGGCTGATTAATACATCCACGGAATGAAAATGTCACAGTGGAACTTAAGTCAAGAGCAATGCATCAACACCTACTTGATTATTCCACTAGTTCAAAAGACTTAACTTTTTTTCCCCCGCTAAAAAGTAAAAAGTCATTACGAGGAAACAGGTCGTTATGAGAATCTGAGGTGTCATGGGGGGCATTTGTTCCAAGTTGAAAAAAATTACAGTTAGTTAGCAAGCGCTGAATAAATACACCCGTTTTGTACGGGGCAATTGTAAAGTAGTTTTAATCTTATTAGCATTTAGATGAGCATGCTCACTGACATATTGCTCCGGACACAAGATAAAAACAAAGCTGAAATCGTTGACTTTGTACAAAACCACTCACAACCGCTCCGATAAAACGCACCCGGATTTACCTACACTGCGCATCCATGCAATTTGAATTATTTCAATTCAATTTAACTGCATTTTCCCGCCCTTTCAAGCACCAAAACAACATTCAAAGTACTCAGCGACTTTCTATTTGGACTAATAATCCAGAAAACAGATTTCCCTCTCAGACCAGTAAGACAAGCGTCATTGATAGTTAAAGGAAGACATTAGCATGAGTCGGTGGTTAATGGCATTGTTTAATGGTGTGTTCACTTTGTTAATATGGCTGACAACACAGACACATTATGCTCGCAACTTTGAGTTGTTTTGAGTTCAACATGCAAGCACTTTAAAGTAGGCCTATATGTTTCCTGTTGTTGTTTTTCTAAGGCATTCAAATAGTTCTATTTTTAAAAATAAAATACAATCAAAGAGACCAAAAGTAGAGGGGAAGAGACGTGAAGAGGATAGATTGAGCCGAGTGAGAACATTAAGTAAAACATCCGTATTCATATTAGCTCTGAAGCCATTGATAAGGGGCTTAACGTTTCCCTCTGTCCCTGAGTTTTAACTACTCTGTTTAATAGAAAACAAATGGGGGGAGCGAGAGTGTGTTTGTGTCTCAAACGGACCGAGAGAAGAACACAGCAGAAGTGCATTCGGAAGGTACCGGAATCCTCTAAGGTAAACCTTAGAGATAATTAGCATAATCTGTCCAGGATGAGTTCACTTCCCAACGGTTAATTAACAGATCCCTCTGGCCATGATCGAATGTTCATGGTTGAAATGGTCTGCAGTCTGCGTTGGGAAATATATAAACGTGTCTGACAACGCTGTCTACTTCCTGATTACCAGCCCTTTCTATGGCCAACAGAGACATTGTGTATCTCACATTGCTTTTCAATCATGGTTCAATATGCCTAGTCCTAATTGTAGGCTAAGAGACTCCAATGCAGCGCCCTTTAGTTTCGTTTTATAATTATTTATTTTTTTGCGTATTCAGATCCTCTTTAAAAAGCACAGTGCACTCAACCTTGAGAAGGTGATCAATAATTCAAACACATCACCGTCTCATGCTTTAGCTGTCTCAAATTGTGAAGACTGTGTGTGTGTGTGTGTGTGTGTGTGTTTGTTTGTGTGTGTGTGTGTGTGTGTCCGTCCATGGGATAATATTGCACCGTGTCACATCCACCACCTCGCTGTCGCTGGACAGAGTTAGTGTGGCTACACTCGACAGATAAAGGCTGAACTAAAGGCACATTCTTTAATGATCTACAGTCCTTTATCGCTATCATGGAGCATGGCACCCCAAAAAGTATTGATAAAAATCAGTAAACTACTGTGCATCTTTCTCTTCAATTGGTATTAGAATTAGATTTATTTGTACTAATTTTTTGTACTAATTACCATTAGTTCATTGAGCAGAAACTATTCAAAGCGATGTATACAGTGTAGCCTACATATCACCTTATGTACAGGTCATCAGACACATGTCATTGATGAGCAGGTAGGGTTGAGGTGGACAGCAGACATTGGGGTTCCAACCAGAACCTTTTGTCTGGGAGCCAGAAACCCTGACAACTAGCCTATCCTGCACATGTCTGGCTGTAAGAGAGTTCTGATGCCTTACTGCTCCTCTCATTGTGCAATCACAAATACACTTTCCTGAATCAATTTACACTCAAATACCAGACATGCTATAGCTGGAAATAATACTCTGAGCCAATGGCTTTAAGAAGGAGCTATGCCTATTTCCTATTGTGAACCGATTTAACAATTGTGTCACATTTGAACGGGTGTTATTTACTTCCAAAAAAACAAATAATTAAAAGGCAAGTGTCGGGTTATATTATAGATTATTATTATTCTCATCCCCACTAGCTCGATAGGATTTTAATAAAACTTGAATTTGCCTTATTTAACAATGGCTTTATGCTATGGATCATAATATAAATGAATCTTCCCCGATCAATTTGGGTTGTCTATCTTTAATTTGTAGCACAAGATTGGATTGTTGGATAAAGACAAACCATTTCCCACTTTTTTTTGAGATCATCGTTCAAGCTTGTAGTGTTCATTAGCATTCTGATATTGGTGCACTTGTGAGCCAAGAATATTTCACTGATGTAATGCAATCACATGTACATCTCTCTCTCTGAGAAGTTTGGCTTCAGTTACCAGCTCTTAGCACTCCAGAACAAGAGATGTGCTTGCCCTTTCTTCTCCTCTGCCCAGCACATGCAGCAGCAGATCCAGTCTGTTGTCTCAGAAACTCCAGTAGTACTGTATATGAAAAAAAACAGAAAATATTAATTTATGTATATGCATATTCATGAGTAATTTCAAGGTGGGAATTATTTGTGTGTAATACAGTATCACAAAACTGGCCTTCAAACTTTGTAATGTTTGCAGGGGATGATAAACACAACATTAAGTAGATTACACTGAATGTAAACACTGTATGTGGGGCGCTGAATCCAAAAGGGAATAATGTATCTTTGTCTATTCCATAATTTTGTTTAGTCTCCTTGAAACTAAACCATCCTTAAAATGAGTAGTCACGCCACAATAATGCCATCCTGTTACACTGTGGGAATGTTTCTTTTTTATTTTTGCTTCCCTTGGGCTGAGTGAAATGGCGGATGGCGGAGTGAAAAATTGCCATGAATTCTGACCAATGAATCGTTTTATACTTGCTTTACTGCATTTCATTAATAATCTGCCCGCCAAAGGTAATTAGCGCAGGTGTTTACACATATTTCTACCATCAGGGTGCACAGTAGGATCACAGTTGGCTGAGTGAGTTTAAGGTTATTAAATTAGGCCCAAGGTAAGCGGATAAAAGATGCTTCATTCGAGCAGGTATGAGCATTAACATATTTCACAATTTATCATCGAAAAAGAAAATCATTAAAAAATTATAATAAAACAAAACAATAACGAAAAGTAAGATCCAATTTTATAATTGCAATAAATTCCCAGTTGTAGTGTCCAGGATTTGTATGGCGGTT
Organism: Brosme brosme; assembly: GCA_900302425.1. Lineage (NCBI taxonomy): Eukaryota > Metazoa > Chordata > Actinopteri > Gadiformes > Lotidae > Brosme > Brosme brosme. Next base: position 6,376 of record OMKX01000900.1, read on the forward strand.
GAGACACGTGGTTGGAACTACTAACAAACCCATTCCTAAAACATGACTGAGGTTGTGCTTAAATAGAATACATGTTTTAGTGACTTATCCTCGACACTGTGTCGCAGTGCAGAGAAAGGAGTGAGTGAGAAAGAAAGAAGGAAAGGAACAGAGAGAGTAAGACAGATCAATTAAATTTCCTTTGTGCGTTTGTCATGAGTGATGTGATACGACTTTGATGTGAGGTATACCTGGTGGTCTGACTGGGAGGACGACGTGCATTTGGACTTCTAAACAGGAGGCTGTGGAATGCGATGTGGGATTAACACACGATGAAGTCGTGATTTGTGGAGAACATTTATAATTGTCTTTGATTAAACATTTAAATAAGGATTTTACAAGTGTATCCCTAATCGTTGTTTCTCTACCTCCAGCATGGAGTTGAGACCCACAAATCCGGCGCATTATCATACATCTTCCTTTCAAAGGACGGTGTTTGATAATAATATGTATGATAATACGTGTGATAATGATAATACGCCGGATTTCTGGGTCACAAATGGGGCTAGCATGTAGTAGGCATATTTTAAACCAGTAGCCTTCATTGCTTGTTTGTGATAAGCAGTGTATTTACCATGTTTAGTGTGTAATATGAAGTAATTTCCACACCTTTTCCCATTAAGAAGATAAGATGATCGATAACCGTAAACCTTTGAACACTCACCTAGATGAGGCTAATTTCCAGCGTGGTAAAGGGTGGCGCCAACCTGAGTGCGCAGCGTCCTGAACGACCCATGGCCCGTTCGCAATATTTTTTTCCCCAGGATGGTAGGGGAAGGTACCGCCTTTTTCGCCTCTGATTGGCTAGAAGGGCTCTCGCCCGATTGGTTATTTGATTTGGCTGTGAAACGTCATCGCACGTTCATGGCAGGCTGTCAGTTAGGGTCGGGGTTAGGGTTAAGGGTTGGGTAATGAAATTAAATTCCACCACGAGTCCGTATGGTCCGCCCACTGGCGGACCATACGGACTCGTGGTGGAATTTAATTTCCTGGTTTTAAGCACTTCGACCGCCAGTACTCACTGAATGTCGATTGTCCAATCGCATGGCCGAACGCGTGCTTCTAGACGCGCTCATTTGCATGAAGTGAGCTGAAGTTCAACTTTTGTCCCTCCCCTTTACACGCGCCGCGTTCACTCGCCCGCACGCGAGCCTACCCAGAATCCCTTGCCCCACGCGAGCACGCGTCCAGCACGCCTCCAATACAAAGTGAATGGGAGACGAGTAGCACTCTCGCGGCCACGCGTTGGTGGGGCCGTACCATAAGACGCTCGCGGCCACGCGTTTGGTGGGGCCGTACGGTTCAGAGTGGTGTTAAAAAAACCATCTGTTTCTCAACGTAGAGTCAACAAGTGGTCAGCGACCCCTGGGAGGTTATTATTCCAATGTTTTTTTCTTACCGCATTCGCGCGGTGGTCACTTAAGAGGCATACAGTATATCATTGGCTACCCCGGAGGAGTTTGCGAAATTAAACATTGAAAGTCAGTGAGCTAGCAAGGCGGGTACACACAGGTGTCAGTGATATTTATTAGTAATGCCATCGTCGCACTCCAAAACTGTCATTCAAATGTTTCCCTTACAAAGGAGAAAATATGTAGGCTAACACTTTTGAAAACTTAAATCCGTAATATTGTGCTCTTTCAGCCCATCAAAATGTAGGCCTATAAATGTCCAATAGGTAGGATTACACTTCCATGCCAATCACAAAAAGTTCTAAATAACAGCTAAGTTTCAATCTTGTACCATGTCCAGTTCTGTTGAGTCGTTAACCTCATAAAAAAACAGCGAGGTCTACTAATGTTTTATCAGTTCCTGGCATGAGTTGAAGTACACCCCAAAGGCATAGCTGTCTGTTTCACAGTAAACCCACTAAACAGATGTAACCGGTGGCTCTCTCGTTGATATCCTCGCTGTCACAGCCAATCAACTTTGTGGCATTGAAAGTGATTCATAGCTTACAGATGCAAGGGACAAGATAAAAAAATATATTTTGATATTTAGAGGGAGGGCGAAAGAGTTGTTGATTACAGTGATTTTCCTTTTCTTTGTGCAATATGCCTTATGATCATGTTTTCATCGGGGAATTGCTTGGTGTTAAATGGCAGATTGCTCATTTTCTGAACATTGAAAAAAAACACTGTGTGAACACAGATGGGAAAACTGGACGTCTCTTCTGGTCAGACGACAGACTCTGTTGGATCCTAAAGAATCCTGATAGCTTGTTATTTATTCATTCATTCATTTATTTATTTATCTATTCAGAATCAAACACATTGCAATGACACTTCTTGTGTATAAGCACGTTAACAGTATATTATAATATCAAATAATATATATTTTAAATAATAATAAATATGGTTCAGATGCTTGTATACAGAGTATGCTTTGACTGATTGAATGACGAAACATAAATGTAAATAGTTAGTACATTCTCAGTCTTGATGAATGCCATTCAATAGCAATCATTATAGAAAGCATTTCTTATACATTTTTTCTTTTTTTTATTATATAAAATCTAAGGCTAGTTATTAAAAAAAAACACTAAAGGACCACAAAAAATCAAAACCAGGTATGTGAAATGATTGACATCCCAAGAATACCTCAGTAATTACAGTTTGAGATGTAAGCTGCCTGCTCTTTCTGTGCGTCCATCGCTGCCATCAGATTTCTGCTTGTGGAAAGCCTCTGCACCACTGAGCACAAACTTTAATTAGAACAGTGTGTTTTTTGAAGTTCGACTGGTCATTATCTGGCCAACAGAACGAGGACATTTTTCAGATTTTACAGGGAGAATGTGGACTCCCAGCCCCAGCAGATATGAATCAAATAGTCACACAGATGGTTGCATTTGATTCCAGAAATTATCTAGTCTCCCTTGACACAGCTGCGAAGCCTTCTCTCACCTTTTTAATAGCACTGTGAAATTACTTGCTAGTATATTCTGGGGGAAAAAATATTTAATTTAGGGAAGTCTGTCCAGCACCATGATACACTCATCATGCCCTTATTAAATCTAATCAGCGGCTAATAATTTAATTTGATTGAACATTGGATCGATGTTAAAAAGAATTGTCTAACAGCAAAATGCTTATAAAACTACAACAATATCTCTTGTTATATGTGTGTGCATGTGTGTGCGTATGTACAACAAACTGCGGGTACCATTGTGTATTATATATTTTTTTTATCCGATTCCCCCTAAAAAATATATACTCTATATTTAGGATCTTTATTTAAGCTTGAATCGAATTGAGACTTCAACACTGTAGCTCTTGACTTTCTATGTGATACTGTGTAGGTGGTCAGTAGTGGCACTGTGGAGAAGAGCACTTTGCAATGTGTGACAGTGTCTTCTGTTGGACTGCCTCAAATTATTACAGTCAAACCAAACCGCAACAATTTGTAAATCTGTCGAGGGGCAATAACACCTGTGTAGTAGCTGTTAGCAAGAGCTTCACCCTATGTCTCTTGCTGTGGCTCCTTCTGCTCTGTTAGAATGGTGGAGGAAAATCCCTCACAGATATCATGAGACATTTACCTCTCGATGAGATGGTATACCATTTTATTTTATTAAGGAACAATGTTGGCTACTTCCATCAAAGCAGTAGTACTGAATAATAGTGTTACTCAGTTGTAGCTTACGCTGGTCAAACGTACAGCTTCAATCCAGGACATGATCAGACCGACGAGTTGGATTTTTGTCTTCCAGCAATATTCATGATTATTTATAATAAATACCGGCAAATTGCTCTCATAGAATCCCATTAAGCACTCAAGTTGAGTAGAAAAGGAAATGAGAAAAGCTGGAAAATGGACGATATTTCTGTGGAATCAGACTACTGCAGCTATAATGACCCAGATGGGAGCTGAGGTTTAATTGAGATTTGTAGGATTACACCGTGGCGTAAGCATTACACGTTGAGGTAGTTGAAATGTCTTTTAGCTTACATTTTTTTATATTTAAAATATATATGGTTTGGTTAATGGTTTGGCCTCACACCATCTAGGCCTGCTATTATTTAAAAAATGATTTTAAAATGTGTGGTACAAATCAAAATGTTGCTAGATTGATTAGCTGATTGATCATTTGATAAATCCGTCAATTTTAAATAATTCCTATTTAAAATGTATGTTTTTTTTTGTAGAGCAATTATTGTTTGAGAGCAGAAGGGTGAGTTGCGTTACCAAGCTGAGTTAGGAGTACACAGCACCATGGGATGTCAAACTATTCCACTTATGAGATGCATAAAATTTGCTTTGGAATAAGGTGTAAGCTGGTTTACACCCAGATGGTTGCGTGCTATGTTGTACGGAGTCAAATTGAACAGAACAAAGTGTTGTTTAACTGTCTCCCCTGCAGTGCTAAAATAATGACCCGCCTTTGTTATTGCTTCTGTCTTGCTCATCTCTCTCGCCCTCTCTCTCTCTCTCTCTCTCCCTCTCTATCTCCCCCTCTCTCTCTCTCTCTCTCTCTCTTGCTGTCTGTCTCTCACTGTTTCTGTCTCTCTGTTTCTGTCTTTCTCTTTATCTCTCTCTCTCTCTCTACCTTGTGTCTCCTTTTTGCTATCATTTTCACTCTCTCGCTCTGCCTCGCTCTACCATTTCTATATTTTTAGCTAATCCAGGCATGCAGCACAGCAGGGGAAATAGTGCTGTAGCTGGCGAAACAAGAGCATAAATGATTAAAATAGCATTATTAATGAATCTAAAGACATTATGTAAATGGAGGGAGCCCACGTTGAATCTATCAGTGTCCCTTTTTTTCTTCACTTTTTTTTCTCACTTTTCTGTGCATATTTAAGGCACCTCCTAATAGTGTGGATAATGACAGTGTGGCACGATGTGGGAAAGGTGTGGCAATATGTTTGAGGTGGTACTGTCACAGGGTTCATAAAATTATATTATATTTATACATATAGTATCTTACTATGGCACCTTACTTAATATTTATATATATTAATGAGATTTTTGTTTTGATGGAGGAGCAGGTTTTGTCGTGTCTTAATTATGTTGTAGTTTACCATAGTCTGTAAAGTATAGGCGAACAGGTATAGATACAAAAAAATGTAGGTTAAGTAAAGTTTCTTCTGAAACATTTGGTCGTGGAAGTGTGTACAAACCAAACAGTTTTTTTCATCAGACTTTAGATTTGGGGAGTTTGCGGGGAGATTGCAGTGAATAATTAAAAAAATAACAGCAGCAACCAGAAATACTCAAGGTCACAGACGACAAGCTTGACTACCACCACCACCACCACCACCACCACGCTATTTGGTGTTGGAAGTAGCGTCTGCAGATGGTACGGGATGTCTTGGTTTAATTTGAGTTTGAATGGGGCCCTCCTACGAGACATTTAACGTCACCCATCCCTTGTTACGTTAAATGCCGTCTCCACTCGTGAGCCACGCTCATCAGCGCTTGGTGGCTGCTTTCCGCCCGTCTGTGAAATGTGAGCTAATTATCGTGACACTGAGCAAGAATGTCACTGCTGATCACCTAAAAAATGTTTAATTACTCCTCTCTCCGAGCAACATTGTCGGTTGGCGAAAGAGTGATTAAATATGATGAGCCGCGACCAAACATCGCCAGCGAC
>OMKX01000901.1:10049-42638 GCA_900302425.1 Brosme brosme
CTCTTTTTATTTTTATTTTTATTTTTATTTTTATTTTTAAGGTGCACCAATCACCACTGAGCTGCTGAACAAGCAGGTGAAGGTGAGCCCCGACATGGCCATCTTCATCACCATGAACCCGGGTTACGCGGGCCGCTCCAACCTGCCCGACAACCTGAAGAAGCTGTTCCGCAGCTTGGCCATGACCAAGCCCGACCGCCAGCTCATCGCCCAGGTCATGCTCTACTCCCAGGGCTTCCGCACCGCAGAGATCCTGGCCAAGAAGATCGTGCCCTTCTTCAAGTACGTGTCGTTGTTGTTGTTGTTGTTGATGTCGTTTTTATTAATTTTTTTTCATAAATTCAGGTCAGTCAGAATTTCTTATGGGTTAGTTGTCATCCGTTGAAATCCATGGTCAAGGTAATTTGGTGTAAATGGATGTTTAAATCTTAGCGATTAAGGATGATTCAAAATGATTTATTTGGTACAAATAAAATGTGTCCTTGACTCTGAACTCCTACCGTCTTTCTGTTGTCTAATGTTCTTCAGGCTGTGCGATGAGCAGCTGTCGTCCCAGAGTCACTACGACTTCGGCCTGCGAGCCCTGAAGAGTGTGCTGATCAGTGCGGGTAACGTGAAGCGTGAGCGCATCCAGCGCATCAAGAGGGAGAAGCGGGAGCGTGGAGAAAACGTAGACGAGAACGAGATCGCAGAGAACCTACCTGAGCAGGAGGTAGAAACATTCATGGATTTAACATTTTTCATGCTTTTTATCAAGTTTCCACTTAAAAGAGGGAAAGGAAATCCTCATAATCAGGATTATGAACATGCTTTTTTCCATATTCGTGTTTGTACAGTTGTATCATAACATAACATATTGTCTACTATCTAAAGCTTATTTAAGATGACCCATTATAAAATGTTATGCATGACCATCATTTTCAGTTCCCTTTTCATTTTGCATAATAAACCGATCATACTGATTTCTAAAGGGTTCATCACAAAAAATAAAAAAGTCCTCCTCAATCCCTTTTAAGTTCAGAATTGGCTCTCTGTTTAATGTGTTGCCTTAATGTCTCCGTAACATCCTTCCCCCATATCATTGCCCTTATCTCCCGCCTCCAGATCCTGATCCAGAGTGTGTGTGAGACCATGGTCCCCAAGTTGGTGGCGGAGGACATCCCCCTGCTCTTCAGCCTGCTGTCGGACGTGTTCCCCGGGGTGCAGTACATGCGGGGGGAGATGACGGCCCTCAGGGAGGAACTGAAAAAGGTGTGCTCCGAGATGTACCTCACCTACGGAGACGGAGACGATGTGGGCACCATGTGGGTGGAGAAGGTATGGATTTCGTTTTTCTTGCCGTCATCTTGATGCCTTCAAAAAAAAAAAATGTTGAGTTTTGCAGTAAAAGTGCACGACAGTAAGGATAATTAAAAAGATGAGAATCAAATGCTTTTTATCGCCAGTTATGCTTAAGGAATTTGTTGTTGCATGTTGATGCTATAAAGATAAATAAAAACAAGATGCAAAATACACCTGTACAGGATATTAAATGCAAATGAGAAGACTAATGCACAATATAAGGTCTTAAATATATAGTAATATAATATGACAAGTAATGTAAATGGAGAATGTAAATGTTGACAGGTGATGTAAATTCAGATTGACTACGTATGCTTAGTGTATGAATCTAAGCATAATTGACCATATATGCTGCAGGTGTCCAATAAATCAGTCTACCAATGCATTGTTGAGTCTTGTTGAGTCCTTCTCTGTCTATCGCAGGTGTTGCAGCTGTACCAGATCACCCAGATCAACCACGGCCTGATGATGGTGGGGCCCTCGGGCAGTGGTAAGACCATGGCCTGGAGGGTGCTGCTTAAGGCCCTGGAGAGGCTGGAGGGCATGGAGGGCGTTGCCCACATCATCGACCCCAAGGCCATCAGCAAGGACCACCTGTACGGCACCTTGGACCCCAACACCCGCGAGTGGACAGATGGCCTGTTCACGCACATCCTCAGGAAGTAAGCCACTCTCATTATCAACAAATGTTTGTTGTTGTAGTATTAATAACTTGCAGTGGTTATACTATATTTTAAGAGGCATATATTGAGTAGAAATACTTCAAACTATCCTTTTACTTTGAAGGATTATTCTTGGTGCCTGATTATATTTTAATACCAAGAATGAGTATACATATAATTACTTAAGCATATTTTTTATTATATAAATACTGTGTATTGCTTTATAGTGTTGCTTTTATTTGTTAGTTCAATATTCCTTTTATTCCCAATTAAAATGTCCATTTTCACCAACATTTATAAACATTTGTACTTACTTTTCCCCTGTGTGCTTATGGTTTCATACACGCATCTCTCCCCTTGAAATATATTGCAGCGTAACCCACCCATAACCCTGAACCACTACTTCTCCTCTCCCTTCAGAATCATTGACAATGTGCGCGGGGAGCTGCAGAAGCGCCAGTGGATCATCTTTGACGGTGACGTGGACCCAGAGTGGGTGGAGAACCTGAACTCTGTGCTGGACGACAACAAGCTGCTGACGCTGCCCAATGGAGAGCGCCTCAGTCTGCCCCCCAACGTAAGCTCAGGAGGAAAGTGTATCAAAACGTTGCTGTACAGTAAATCATACCTTAATGAAGCAACAGCAGTCAAGGCAATTTGAGCCGATTGGCTCAAATGTGTGCTAGGTGATGTCATACACTATACAATCTCGGAAGTGACATCACCTAGCACTTTCAAGCTAATCTTAAATACACATCTGTTTCTTGCTGTTTTTATGGTTTGGTTATTTCTGTGTATTGTCTTTGTTCATGCATCATACAACTACTGTAGGTATGAAGTGAGGATTGATTCAATATATTTGTCATGTTGGTAATGGGAGGGGATTGGACCTGACTGTGCACCATAGTTGACCAATGCTGTATTGTAAAACAAATTTGTATAGCCTGATCTGGGACAACCTCCACCCTGGGCACTGACCTCTCTCCCTTTCTCCCCTCAGGTGCGCATCATGTTCGAGGTGCAGGACCTGAAGTATGCCACGCTGGCCACCGTGTCGCGCTGCGGTATGGTGTGGTTCAGTGAGGACGTGCTCAGCACCGACATGGTCTTCAACCACTTTCTGGCGCGGCTTCGCAGCATCCCATTGGACGAGGGCGAGGACGAGATGGGGCGCATGAGGAAGGGCACAGAAGATGAGGAGGAGACAGCGTCACCCATGCTGCAGGTTGGAGTGCTTCACGCTTCATTATGTTTCATAATGAAGTTACTTGTGGACAGAAAGATGGAGTCCAACTCTTTAAGAAGTTTGCTAATCCGGTTAACTCATTCAGACATACCATCAAACATCTTGGTGGACACTTCCACTTGTGTCACCAGTGGATTGATTCTGAAATGGCTTATATTTGCTAATTTGCTTCACCGCTGGTGGTTAAATGGGGTGCCGTTTTATAGCGTGTGAAAATAATGTATCACTAGCTTATCGTACCAAACCTGAAATGGTTTGGTGTAGCCCTTATCGTATTAACACCTTTCTAAAGAACAAAATATAAGGGAAACAAGGTGTTGTATTATCATGATGCTCAAACGTCATGAACCATGGGGCTCCTTTTGCGATGGAGACTTTGAAATGCATGTCATGATACGGTCTTTTCCTCACCCATTCTCCTCCAATCACCGTTTCCTCCGTCCACCAGATCCAGAGGGACGCGGCGACCGCGCTGCAGCCCTACTTCACGTCCACGGGGCTGGTGATCAAGGCCCTGGAGCACGCCTCCAAGATGGAGCACATCATGGACTTCACGCGGCTGCGCTGCATGGGCTCCCTGTTCTCCATGCTACACCAGGCCTGCCGCAACGTGGCCCTCTACAACAACAACCACCCTGACTTCCCCATGCCCAACGAGCAGCTGGAGAGATACATGCAGGTAGCGTAGACGGGAACATTATTCTGGGTATACATTAGGGGATTTTTCAAATTTAGAAAACGTGAGAGACCACACACCTAACTATAAATTAAGAAACATTTAACTGTTTTGGTCTTTAAGTGTGTGGAAGGAAATGATTTTGCCAACACAGAATACCACACAGATGAACTCCAGATCATCTCCGGAGAATCGGGTCCGAAAAAATCGTTAAGTTCTGGTGGATCCAGTCTGTTTGAGCTATAAATAAAATGACTATCCATTCAAAGCAGTACTTTTATTTATATATTTTTCAAGAATAATAAAGAATAAATGTGACTTTTTGACCACATGCTTTGTTAGTTAGTTCAGATTGTTTGCTGTACAAGTTAGACCTGCTATCCATTTAATGCGGTACTTCAATTTCATTAATACCGATCCCTTGGACTTTAACATCCAGCTGATATGTTGTCTTTTTCTGTCATTGTCTCCACAGAGGTATCTGATCTACGCTGTACTCTGGTCCTTCTCTGGCGACGGGCGTCTGAAGATCAGGGGGGAGCTGGGAGAATACATCCGCCGCATCACCACCGTACCCCTGCCCGCCGCCCCCAACGTCCCCATCATCGACTACGAGGTACGCCCGTACTCATGAAGACGCCTTTAAAAGTGGTCTTTGTGACCAAAGTTATTGTGTATGTTCATATAATGTATTCCGTGGTGTGTAAATATATTGTGTAAAAAAGGATATTGTTTTTAAAAGATTATCATTATCATAGTCACTTTATGCACATATAATGTATACACTTATGTATATTATGTAAAAAATGGTGATCATCAAAGATGAAGTCATTTTATGAAAATAATGAACGTTATGGGTACCAATATATCTAAAATTGTCATACAAACTCTAGTTGAATGAGGATTATTTCGAACAAAAGTGACTCAAAATGCACATCTGTGGAAAGCCCTTTTCAGAAAACATTGTTTTCAAAGACCCAACATTACTCGTCATTCTGCCTCCTCTCTAGGTGTGCATCTCAGGGGAGTGGCAGTCCTGGCAGGGCAAGGTTCCCCAGATCGAGGTGGAGACCCACAAGGTGGCCTCCCCAGACGTGGTGGTGCCAACCCTGGACACCGTGCGCCACGAGGCCCTGCTCTACACCTGGCTGGCCGAACACAAGCCCCTGGTGCTGTGCGGACCTCCCGGCTCTGGAAAGACCATGACCCTTTTCAGCGCCCTCCGAGCCCTGCCTGACATGGAGGTGAGAAGGGTTGGAGAATGGATGGATGGCTAGTGCTGGGGTCCCGGGCTAAACATGCCCAGGCTCACATGCTACACCAGAAGAGTATAGAGAGCTATTCTACATGTGTTCATCTGTGTTCACCTAAGGGCAATTTAGAGATGGACATTTTGGTTACTGTCTTTGTTCTGTTGATTTGTCCGTCTCAATATTTGTCTCTATATCTCTTTCCATCTCCCTCTTTCCACATTTGTGTTGCTTCATTCTCTCTCTTTTCCCTCTGTCCCTCCTCTCTTTCTCTCTTTCTCTTTCCATCGCTTACTCCCACTTTCTCTCCCTTTGTCTCTCAGGTTGTGGGTCTGAACTTCTCCAGCGCCACCACACCAGAGCTGCTGCTGAAGACCTTCGACCACTACTGTGAGTACCGCCGCACCCCCAACGGAGTGGTGCTCGCGCCCGTCCAGCTGGGCAAGTGGCTGGTGCTCTTCTGTGACGAGATCAATCTGCCCGACATGGATAAGTACGGCACCCAGAGGGTCATCTCCTTCCTCAGACAGGTGAGAACTGATAACCAGGGGCAGCCACAGTTTCATATGTTCAATTCCTTTTGGAAACTCTTTTATCGAGAACGGCTAAGGCTTGAGGTTGAGCACTATCAAGTGATGCACTACTTAGTTTCTAAACCTTGGTTTTTAAATGTTGTTAAATGCAACCGGACAGAGGGCTGATGAGGAGGCATAACAAGGAGGAGGAGTTGGTGCATCTCACATAGAAGCACTATAGCTCAACTATTCTAAATTGATTATTATTTATTTTCTCCATAGATGGTGGAGCATGGAGGGTTCTACCGTACCTCTGACCAGACTTGGGTCAAACTGGAAAGAATCCAGTTTGTAGGAGCCTGTAACCCCCCCACGGACCCTGGCAGAAAGCCCCTCACACACAGGTACCAGTATCATGACATGTTACCATCACAGTACAAGAGCACATCAGAGAAAACACAGCTTGAGAAAAAATGTTGTAGTTTTTAAGGAAATAAACCGCAGTTGTGGTTTTCTAAAAATCGATGGAAATTTGAATTCACTATCACTCTTGATGGCAAATTCAAATGGACGACGGGGATGTCTTCACTGCTATTGTAACCGTTAACGTCTTCCCCCTCTCCCCACCAGGTTCCTGCGCCATGTCCCCGTGGTGTACGTGGACTACCCGGGCCCCGCCTCCCTCACCCAGATCTACGGCACCTTCAACCGAGCCATGCTGCGTCTCATCCCGTCTCTCCGCACCTTCGCCGAGCCTCTGACCGCCGCCATGGTGGAGTTCTACACCATGTCTCAGGTAAGACTTGCTGTCCTTTGACAATCTGAAACATAGTGGTGGAAGATTATAAATACCAATGGTAACATTTTACACAAGTGTACTTTAGTATATGCAATGTTTTTTTCTCTTAATTAGAAGTAAATCATTTTCCCAACAAATGATATAACATGGTATAGTAATACACTTTGGATAAAAACATCCAGATATAATGAGTGCATACTTTATCATTATGAACCCAAACCTCTACCAGTGGAGCTAGAGTGGACTAGTGAAGGTTGAAAAGGATTCAATGCGTTTCATTTCGTTTTGTAGGAGCGCTTCACCCAGGACACCCAGCCCCACTACATCTACTCCCCCAGAGAGATGACCCGCTGGGTGAGGGGCATCTTCGAGGCCCTGCGGCCCCTGGAGACCCTCCCCGTGGAAGGCCTGATCCGGATCTGGGCCCACGAAGCCCTGCGCCTCTTCCAGGACAGGTGAGGTGGAGCATGGGGAAATGTTGATTATAAGTCTCATCCCACGAGAGAAAATCAGGTGCAACAAATGTTAAAAATAAAATTAAGAAGATAGAATAGAATAAACCTGAATTAAATAAAATGGATATTTACATGGTCAACCGGAAAGACAAATCCCTTGTAAATACAATGACTTTATAATGGAAGAACCATACCAGGTGTTTCATGGATTAACATTTCTTGTCTCCCAGACTGGTGGAGGATGAGGAGAGGCGATGGACCGATGAGAACATAGACATGGTGGCGCTCAAACACTTCCCTAACATCGATAAGGAGAAGGGCCTCAACCGACCCATCCTCTACAGCAACTGGCTCTCCAAGGTACACAGCTTGACAAACCTTTACTATCTGTACTAGAACTGTAGTATGTAACTGTATTGTTATTACTCTAACTCTTACACTAATTATAATAAGAGTTATTATAATTACTCTATAATAGGGCTATTATAATAAGGGGTAAATAGGCCTCATTGATACACTGGTTTACCTTTTTGAACTTAATTTTCCTACTTCCTATTGCCCATTTCATTAGTATCATTGAACCACTCAAGACCCTACTTCTAGAACAGCACTGTATGGTTCTAATGATTATTATGTTATGGTAGTGTTGAGTCATACCGATTATTATTATTAAGTTATGGTTGTGTTACGTTACAGTAATGTAAGTCACAGCATTGTCTGCGTACTGACCCATGTCCCTCCCCGGCTGCAGGACTACATCCCCGTGGAGCAGGAGGAGCTCAGGGACTACGTGAAGGCACGTCTCAAGGTCTTCTATGAGGAGGAGCTGGACGTCCCACTGGTGCTCTTCAACGAGGTGCTGGACCACGTCCTCCGCATCGACCGGTACGCCACACCCAGTCTCATCCCAGCTCCGCCATGCATAACATTACGCCTCTAAAAAAGTCCTTTGAGTGTGCTTTACAGTTGAATGTCCTTTTCGTCCTTGACCCTTCCAGAATCTTCCGTCAGCCTCAGGGTCATCTCCTGCTGATCGGTGTGAGTGGAGCAGGAAAGACCACCCTGTCTCGGTTTGTAGCCTGGATGAATGGGCTGAGCGTATACCAAATCAAGGTTTGTACAACTCCACTGCTAATGTGAAACATTAAAGGTCATGTTAAGGTCTGAGGTCTGCCTCAATACTACACAATATATAAATTCTTAAGGATCAAATCTTTTCTGTTTGAATCCGCTTTTTATAAAAAAAAATGTCTGCAATGGTACGAGTTTTCTTTTACCTTTTACATTAAATGGGATTCCTTCCTATGTAGCGCATTATGAATGGCTTTTATGTTTGAAGCTCTATAAATGTACATGCTATGTATGCGTCTGTAGGTGCACAGGAAGTACACGGGCGAGGACTTTGACGAGGACTTGCGCACGGTGCTGCGGCGATCCGGCTGCAAGAACGAGAAGATCGCCTTCATCATGGACGAGTCCAACGTGCTGGACTCTGGGTTCCTGGAGCGAATGAACACCCTGCTGGCCAACGGAGAGGTGACATGACTCTTTTACTCTTATTCTCTTATTTGCCCTGTGCTCACGGAGAGCGTGAAAAAAGCGGGTTAAGCCTTAAGGGCTATAGTGAAGTGCTTCTTGTAAAATGTTTAGATTGAAGTTTGCTGGATGCTTGGTGTAAAATAATTTACTTTCCTGTGACTACTGACTTAGATATCGACGATGTAAAGGATTGCGTTATCCTACTCATAAATTATGAAGTCAAAGAATTTTCTGATATCAATGCTAGCATTGGCTATTGCTCATTTTGCCAGGCAACAATAAATAAGCCTTCAATTGCAAATAGCCTCAACAAAAACATTTCAGATATTGTCCCCTATTTATTCTTCTTTAACTTTTCCTCTTTATTCTACTTCTACTTCTTTCAAATGTTATATTTCTAACTAAATTCCTGCATCTTGAGTGGGGTTTATTTTGCCCTCCAACCCCATTCCCTCCTAACACAGCCATTCCCTTGTCAATAACACTGTTGTTTCCTTTGTTCCCCAGGTCCCTGGGCTGTTTGAGGGCGACGAGTATGCCACGTTGATGACACAGTGCAAGGAGGGTGCCCAGAAGGAGGGCCATATGCTGGACACCCACGAGGAGCTGTACAAGTGGTTCACCAGCCAGGTGATCAGGAACCTCCACGTGGTCTTCACCATGAACCCCTCCTCGGAGGGGCTCAAGGACCGCGCCGCCACCTCCCCTGCCCTCTTCAACAGGTACATACCCCACCTATTACAACACTCCTCCATGCCTTTATTCTCCATTTGGCCTTATGTGCCTTCATGGACAAGAACGTAAAGAGAGACAGGAAAGTAGCTTGAAAAAGAGAGGGAATGACAAGAAGTAGGGATAACAAGTAGGAAGCGAACCTCGGTTACTTCAAAGCATATTGCCAACAAGACATCGTTTTTGGCCTTCACTCCACAACTATTTTCTACCATGTCCTTGCTTGGTCAATATACCCTTGAGCAAAAGTGACTAGTGGTTGTGCAGGAGAAAAGCTGTATGTAAAATATACCCCGTATCCTTGGTCAGCCTCTTTGGCTGTTTCTTTGGACCGCCTCTCTAGCGCACTCTGAATTGGGAGTGCATACAAAGTGCATACAATGGCAATCGGGTAAAATCCCTGGAGTTTAGGGAGCCCCGGTTGTTATAGAGCAATGATTGGTTCCCGCACTCACTGTCCATTCCTCTGGTTTTTAGATGCGTGCTTAACTGGTTCGGAGACTGGTCCACCGAGGCCCTATACCAGGTGGGCAAGGAATTCACCAGCAAGATGGACCTGGAGAAGCCCAACTACAAGGTGCCGGACTACATGCCCATCATCTACGACAAGATGCCCCAACCACCCACCCACCGCGAAGCCATTGTCAATGGCTGTGTGTTCGTGCACCAGACCCTGCACCAGGTAGGCTCTGCCAACACACAAGGAAAGATACCAGCAGAGTAATTGCTTTCAGTTCCACTGGTGAAAGTTCGGTGTAAAACAACAACAAAAACAACACTGTTGCCTGCTACCTATGTATAGACCTTTGCCAAAATATCGCAGCTCGAGACACAAACTGCTATCCAATTGTTTTTACTACAAAGCTTAAACCTTTTGAGTCATTTCATAACGTGTCATTTTCTTTTTCCTTTTTTTAAGGCAAATAACCGCCTGGCAAAGCGCGGCGGCCGCACCATGGCCATCACCCCACGCCACTACCTGGACTTCATCAACCACTACGCCAACTTGTTCAACGAGAAGCGCAGCGAGCTGGAAGAGCAGCAGATGCACCTCAACGTTGGCCTCCGCAAGATCAAGGAGACCGTCGACCAGGTAAAGTTCTCCCCTCCCCCACCCCTGCCTTAATGAACCACGAATACTATATACTGTGAAATTGGACAGGCAATGAATGGACGTCGGCCTACCCCAATTCCTGCAGCAAGGATCTTGGTGGTACTTTTTTGTGTCTCATGATGATTCCCATCTCCCCACAAGGTGGAGGAGCTCCGTCGTGACCTGAGGATCAAGAGCCAGGAGCTGGAGGTGAAGAACGCGGCTGCCAATGACAAGCTGAAGAAGATGGTCAAAGACCAGCAGGAGGCTGAAAAGAAGAAGGTAAACCGCCCTTTGAAGGAACATCGGTTTTAACTTTAAGAGAAAGACTTGGTTTGTGCTTTGCCTACTTTGCTTTTTGGTACTATGCTTTTTGATGCATGATTCTTTGCCCGATTTGTACATATTTTTCATCCCTGGAAATCATGCCTACATAGCCTAGCATCTATTTATAAGTTTGCCTCGCTGCCGTGGTGATTCCAGGTGATGAGTCAGGAGATCCAGGAGTCTGTGTACAAGCAGCAGGAGGTGATCAAGGACAAGCAGCTGAGCGTCACAGAGGATCTGGACCAAGTGGAGCCTGCAGTTATTGAGGCTCAAAATGGTATATATTTATGTATTATTATAATTCTTCCTTGTGCGTGTGCGTGCGTGCGCGCGTGCGTGCGTGTGTGTGGAGATATTGTATACAGCTGTAATCCAGTAGAATATTCCTTTCTTTATAAACTATATTAATGGGTTGAGGTTAGTTCTACCGAAGGCTAACTTTCCCCCAGCCCAAAGATTTCCCTCAGTGTCATAAAAAAAAAATTTGTCTGTCACCTTCACTACCCTTTTCCCTCTTCTTGCACTCACTCACCTCATTTTCTCACTACCCTCCGTCTCCTCCTTCCTCTTAACTTAAACCCGTGTCAGCCGTTAAATCTATTAAGAAGCAGCACCTGGTGGAGGTTCGCTCCATGGCCAACCCCCCCGCTGCCGTCAAGGTGGCCCTGGAGTCCATCTGCCTGCTGCTGGGGGAGAGCACCACGGACTGGAAGCAGATCCGCTCCATCATCATGAGGGAGAACTTTATCCCCACCATCGTCAACTTCTCCGCCGACGACATCAGGTAGACGTCGGACAGGCATCCAAAGCATTTGACTAAAAGAGTGTTATTCTCTCTTCCCCTGTCTTTTTCTCCTTCTCTCTGCCATATATCTATCCATCTATCTATCTATCCCTCCTTATCCTACATCCATCCATCCTCCCCGCTCCCATCCTACCACCACCACCACCGCCCACCCCCCGCGTCGCTCCGCTCCGTGGCCCAGTGGTGAGCTCTATAAAGAGGCAGCACCTGGTAGAAGTGCGGGCTATGACCAACCCGCCAGCTGCGGTCAAGCTGGCGCTGGAGTCTATCTGCCTGCTGCTTGGCGAGGAGACCAGTGACTGGAAAAAGATCAGACAAGTTATAATCAGGGACAATTTCATCAGCAGCATAGTCAACTTCTCCTCTGAGGAGATGAGGTACCGGCGTCGATGGAAGAAAAAAATAACGCTTCGCCGAGTTTCTTCGGATAATGATCATTCTGTAAATCATTCCCAGACAAGTTGATTATTGGTGTGATTTTTAGTTTTGTTAAAAAAATAAATACATATATTCCGCTTCATTGTGAAAGAGAAAGATGCAATCTTGTCGAAATGAATCCAAAATAATGCTGATCATAACTTTGTGTGATTAACCTTTTCCTGGAATTAACTAAATGGATCTAGACCCTAACCTGTCAAATGGGCAGTTGTGACTAGGAATTTAAATTAGAAATCACATCTATACCTCAAACAACTATTTAATTTAATATTTAGACCCCGCGCATCCTCCATCTTCTCCACATTTCTCCACACTTTCCCACACCCCCTTAATCTTTTCACTCCATGTCAAATTATTCAAATATTACACAAAAATTCTCTCTAGGTACTTGATTTTCCCTTCACATCTACATTTTTTTTAATTTATTCCCCAATTCTAGTGACTCCATCCGTGAAAAGATGAAGAAGAACTACATGTCGAACCCCAGCTACAACTACGAGCAGGTCAACCGAGCCTCTCTGGCCTGTGGGCCCATGGTGAAATGGGCCATCGCTCAGGTAGGGAACCCCCTCAAGAACACCAGTATTCATCCACACGAATGGGTTGGCATTTAGAACAGAGGTTTGCACACAATCATATTTTGATCATGATAGGCATTCTGTATTCCAATTTGAACAATCATCTCACAGTGGCTTAAATACAAACAACTATAAATTGGGTTTATTCTATAACCCTAGCCGAAGTTTGAGGGCTTATTAGTGTGAAACTTTATTTGAAAGGATTGTAGGAATGTAGTACCAAGGTTATGCACAGCCATGCTGAGCAACTATTCTGAATTTCAATGTGAACATTAGTCTCATATTCTGACCAACCCTGCCCCCCTCTCCCTCTCCCCAGCTGAACTACGCTGACATGCTGAAGCGTGTGGAGCCACTGCGCAACGAGCTGCAGAAGCTGGAGGACTACGCCACGGACAACAAGTCGAAGGCGGAGGAGGTGGAGCAGATGATCCGCGACCTGGAGGCCAGCATCGCCCGCTACAAGGAGGAGTATGCTGTCCTCATCTCCGAGGCCCAGGCCATCAAGGCTGACCTGGCCGCAGTTGAGGCCAAGGTAAGATGAACATGTCACAAGCACTGCATCCTAGGCCATGGCCATTTTAGCAGAGTGAATGGGATTGTCCAAGCAAAAGAAGGGGATATTTGGGGACCTATGCAGTTCTGTCCAATGGGAATGCTGGGATTGCAGGCTTTGTGGAGCCTGCAGGCTTATGGGTAGTACACAAGTTCAAGTTACCTTGATGCAAAATAGCTCAGAGTTTGCTTGGGGAAAGCTTATTTGGTACATACTGAAATTAGTAATTTGGTGAAACATTATTATCAGTTGTCAGTGTGCTGTGGCCCATGAACACACAGCCATCGCTCTTGTATTCATTCTCTATTCCTCTTGTGTGTGCGTTCCCCAGGTAAACCGCAGCACAGCCCTGCTCAAGAGCCTCTCGGCAGAGCGGGAGCGCTGGGAGCAGACCAGCGAGACCTTTAAGAACCAGATGTCCACAATCGCCGGGGACTGCCTGCTCTCTGCCGCCTTCATCGCCTATGCTGGATACTTTGAGCAGCAGATGAGGCAGAACCTTTTTACCACCTGGTCTCACCACCTGCAGCAGGCCAACATCCAGGTAACCAAGTCATCTATAATGTGGTCTAGTGTGCAGGGAGTTCCACTCCCAGCCGAGGGCACTGGATTTGATCCTCGATGTCCACAGCCCTACCTGTAGCAAGTAGAAGCCCTAACCTTCTACCTGCTCCCTAGTGACAAGTATCTCAATAAGCTCTGGATAAAAGTGTCTTAATTGAAAATACATCTACCTTCAACCCATAACTCCACAAACACAAACCTAAGTTGTTGTTAAGACGTGATCTTCCTTTGCCCCCTAATAGTTCCGTACCGACATCGCCAGGACTGAGTACCTGTCTAATGCGGACGAGAGGCTGCGCTGGCAGGCCAGCTCGCTGCCCGCCGACGACCTGTGCACGGAGAACGCCATCATGCTGAAGAGGTTCAACAGGTCAGTGAGGAGGGGGAATATCCCAAGGGTATTGAGAGAAAACCTTTCATCGAATGACCCTCCTAAAGATAGCATGACCCTGGTTCTGAAGGATCATGTTTTCATCTTGTTGTTGTGTTTTCAAGGTACCCACTCATCATCGATCCATCAGGCCAGGCCACGGAGTTCATCATGAACGAGTACAAGGACCGCAAGATCACCAGGACCAGCTTCCTGGACGACGCCTTCAGGAAGAACCTGGAGAGCGCCTTGCGTTTCGGAAACCCACTGCTGGTGCAGGTAATGGCCCGACTGGGTTGTGTTCGCCAATATTGTTACACATGCATGAGTTCAGTAAACCCATCGTGTGTGTGTGACTCCATCAGGACGTGGAGAGCTACGATCCCATCCTGAACCCTGTGCTCAACCGAGAGGTGCGCAGGACGGGGGGTCGTGTCCTCATCACCCTGGGAGACCAGGACATCGATCTATCCCCCTCGTTCGTCATCTTCCTCTCCACCCGAGACCCCACAGTGGAGTTCCCGCCAGACCTGTGTTCCCGTGTGACCTTCGTCAACTTCACCGTGACGCGCAGCAGCCTGCAGAGCCAGTGTCTCAACGAGGTCCTCAAGGCTGAGAGGCCGGACGTGGACGAGAAGCGCTCCGACCTGCTCAAACTGCAGGGTGAGAGAGAACTGACAGACTCACTGGGGATGGGTACATAAAGGAATGGGGATCAACAGGGAGTGACCGAAAATGACAGCCAATGTTAACAGCCAGCAGTTTTTTTTGTATCTGCTTGATCAGTAAATTCATATTGAGACTTTTGGTTTGAATAAATTATCAGACATCAACATATTGTAAGCAAACAGTTACAGAACAATTGCTACTAGACTGTTGCAAAACGGTAACTACATTTTAACTGAACATTGGTGAGCAACTGCAAATGAATGTGTTAACAATGTAGGACAGTTCAGAAAATGTTCTTGCTTCTACAAAATTAAGCTGATTAATTCGTCATTTATGCTGTAAATGACAAATAATTGCTATGAATTGTATTGTATATTTAACGTATTGAATTGAAGGTTAATCCATTCTTATTTCTTTTCCCAGGTGAATTCCAGTTGCGCTTGCGCCAGCTGGAGAAGTCTCTGCTGCAGGCCCTCAACGAGGTCAAGGGTCGCATCCTGGACGACGACACCATCATCACCACGCTGGAGAACCTGAAGAAGGAGGCGGCGGAGGTGACCCGCAAAGTGGAGGAGACAGACATCGTCATGGCCGAGGTGGAGGCGGTTTCCCAGCAGTACCTGTCGCTCTCCTCGGCTTGCAGCAGCATCTACTTCACCATGGAGGCCCTCAACCAGGTCAGAACATCACCGGCTTCTGCTTGATTCAAATACTTTATACTGGGCACGGCTGCATGCTCACTAATGATGTTAGGGTGGTTAGGGAGTTTAAATTATAGCCGAAAGGTTCTGGGTTTGAGCCCAGTAGGCATCCTTGAGCAAGATGCCCAGACCCTACCTGCTCTTAAATGACTCAATAATTGAATGTTGGTCTCTTTGGATTTACCAAAACTTTTGAAACTACTTTCTAAACGTACTCGCCATGATATTTCCTGTGTGTCCAGATCCACTTCCTGTACCAATACTCGCTCCACTTCTTCCTGGACACGTACCACACGGTGCTGTATGAGAATGCCAGTCTAAAGGGCATCAGCGACCACACACAGAGGCTCGACCTCATCACCAAGGACCTTTTCCAGGTAAGAACAAGATACTGTACTTTCTTATTAATCACACAGAAGTAGTTACAGTCATAACAATTTTAAAAGATTAACATTTTTGAAAAACGCAAAAAAACAAGAGTGAGTAGAAGAAATGTAAATTAATGTTAATGCAGAATGGAAATATAAAACATTGAGCATAGTGATAAACATGGTTGACCAATTGTGCTACATTATTGATATGCATGAACCCATTTTGAGTTGAGACTTTTGAATGTAGGTTGATTGAGTTTGTATTATTTGCGGTGGTAGGTTGTGTTCAACAGAGTGGCGAGAGGTATGCTTCACCAAGACCACATCACCTTCGCCATGTTATTGGCTAGGATCAACCTCAAGGGCATAACCACGTAAGACGACTCTCTCTCTCTCTCTCTCTCACTCACTCACTCACTCACTCACTCACTCACTCACTCACTGTAAAAACCAACCAAAGTACTTTTCAGTTTCAATATAACATGGGCAACCTGTTCACTCTGCAGTGAGCGCTCCTTCGATGTGGAGTTCTTGCACTTCTTGCGGAGTAAGGAGATCGTGCTGACCGGCATGTCCTTGCCGAAGGTCAAGGGTCTGACCACGGAGCAGTGTGAAGACATGGTCCGCCTCAGCCGCACACCAGCCTTCAAAGACCTGGTGTCCAAAGTGGAGGAAGATGAGGTGAGGCTCTATGGATGCCTTAAGCGGATTTGAAGGGATGATGAAATGCGTTGTTAGCAAGGTCAAACCTACCCTATAGGTTGAATGTTCGTACTACTGCACTGTAAACCCCTTTTTTAAAGGGCAAGTTTTTTTCAATAGCTTTATGTAAACAAACGTGGTGTCATTTATTTATTTCATTTTTCCTCCAGCAATTCTTCATGTGGCTGGAGAGCAACACTCCAGAACTGTCTGTTCCTTACCTGTGGTCTGAGGAGAAGCAGTCCAGTGAGTATTTTAGGAAATTTTATTTTATTAAATTGTCCAAATGCATTTCATTTTGTCAACATTTTTGATTGGGGATTTAGATCTGTCCAGGAAGATAAATTCTGGAGTGCCATAACCTGTCCTTAAATTGTAGTAAACGTGTCATGTTAATGTCTTTGCTCTAACCTTTGCGTCTCCACTTTGTGCTCAGCTGTGATTGGCCAGGCGGTGCACCAGCTGCTGCTGATCCATGCGTTCCGCCCTGACCGTCTGCTTGCCATGTCTCACATCTTCGTGTGCAAGGTGCTTGGAGAGACCTTCATGAACATCATCGAGCAGCCGCTTGACCTGGGCAACATCGTGGATAGCGAGGTACATGGTGACATCTACCATTTACGGTGAAGGACCACTGTAGCACTTTTTATTTGGTCTCGGCCATAGATTGTTTTCCAGATAGACACATGTCTTGGGTCGTTATAATATTATGACACTCCATATCATGAGACCCAACTATATTAAAAGGCTGAAGCAGAATGCTTAATTGCCCTGGTTGACCTGGCCTAAATGAAAGGCATCAGCCATTTCTGTTACGAAAGAGTCCTTCTCAGTCTCCATGTTGTTGGTGTTTCTGAACAGGTGAGGCCCAACACCCCTGTGCTGATGTGCTCCGTGCCCGGCTACGATGCCAGCGGCCTGGTCCGGGATCTGGCTGCCGAGGAGAACAAACACATCACCTCAATCTCTATCGGTATGTGAGGGGAGAAAAGATATTCATATCTCAATACAAAATCAATACGTCAATATGTGTCGAAGAAGCACTGCGTACGGGGTTAGGGTTAGTTTGCTGAGGGGCGTCCCAATCTTTTTCCCACCTGCGAGTTACTTTTGGCCCAGAACTCTCCAAATATGTTGCATGAAAATGAGTAACATTTTAATTACCATGTCGATGCATCTTGTTCATCATTACAGTATTCCCCTTTTCCTTACTTCTCAGTTTTCAAAGAAACTAATTTCATAGCATGGAAGCATCCATACACGTCCATCCGTATTTGAAAAATATTTGGAATGTATATTGTGGTCGTTACATGATACTTGGTCTCCTGCCCACTTTTGGAGTCAAACCCAATATGGAGGACAACCGTATGTTCTCAACTGCTCCCTTCCGTCTCCTCTCAGGTTCTGCGGAGGGCTTCAACAAGGCAGACCGGGACATCAACACAGCAGTGAAGTCTGGCAGGTGGGTAATGCTGGAGAATGTCCACCTGGCCCCCGGCTGGCTGATGCAGCTGGAGAAGAAGCTGCACTCCATGCAGCCCCACGCCAGCTTCAGGCTCTTCCTCACCATGGAGATCAACCCCAAGGTAACACCGACACCATCCACCTCATCAGGTCTTTCTGCTGGGGTGTGCATCCATTACGCATCTGCCATTTTGGCACCTGATGAACTCGCAACCATTCCTTGTAGAGGGAATCCTTCTGTTGCTTCGCAACTTGGTTTCTTCCCTTGGTTTTGTGGAGTTTTTCTTTGCCCTAAGAGGGCTCAGGGTTAGGGAGTATCGTATGCTGTGGGCCTGTAAAGCCCTTTGGGGATGTAACTGATTAAGTGCAAAACAAATGAAATTGACTTGACTCAAAGTAGAGTTGTTACCCGTTAGTGGTAGCAGACATGGAACAGGATAAGTTTTGAGGCTGGAGTGTTGAATCCCAGCCCCAAAGGTTGTGGGTTAAATCCCCGTCGGCATCTTTTACCTTTACATTCCCTTGAGTAACCACTTACCTGCTCATTAATATAGCATCTGTACTTGCACTGTATGTCACTTTGGATTCAAGTTTCTTAAATGATTGGTAACTCAATCATTTTTTTCTTGGTGATTATTCTATTCACTTAAAGTTGTTCCTGTCTTACCTCCCGGGTTCTCAGTTGTGACCTTGTCTGTGTGTGTTCCCAGGTGCCAGTGAACCTGCTGCGTGCCGGACGTATCTTCGTGTTCGAGCCGCCTCCCGGTGTGAAGGCCAACATGCTCCGCACCTTCAGCAGCATCCCCGTTGCTCGCATGTGCAAGGTGACTGCCACTGGCTGACTGCACCACACAACACTTACATGAATCCATTACCCCTGGTTATAAACAGATTGATCTTCAGAAGTGGACGAGAGTGCAAAGGGGGGAAAGAAAGGCATTCTTTTTTGCTGCTGTCTCTGATGCCATGAAGTTAGATGGGGATTGACCTAAAATGTAGTTTTAACAACTTGCATGAGGTATCTTATTTAAAATCAATCTTCTTGTTATGGAAGGTGGTCCCGTTTTCCTTTTGGGGGAAAAAAAATTGGATTTTCTTCATTTTTGCTAGCATTTCTGGAAATGCAATGATTGTGGATCAAATCTAAAACAACAAATAATTTCCATTGAAATAAAGAGATGTGTTAAAGAGACAAATTCCGTGTTCCTCCTATTCTGTTAGTCTCCCAACGAGCGTGCGCGTCTCTACTTCCTGCTGGCCTGGTTCCACGCCGTCATCCAGGAGCGCCTGCGCTACGCCCCACTGGGCTGGTCCAAGAAGTACGAGTTTGGGGAGTCTGACCTGCGCTCTGCCTGTGACACAGTGGACACCTGGCTGGATGACACCGCCAAGGTCCGACAGAACACTTTTGCACACCTTTTGCACACAATGTTCTTATTTTCTTCACCTTTTTATACATTGAATTTATTCTTTAATCAGTAAATATTACTGAAGTCTACATTTTTTTCTATTCTTATCATCACGCACGCACACGCACACGCAGGGTCGTCAGAACATCTCCCCTGAGAAGATCCCCTGGGCGGCGCTGAAGACCCTGATGGCTCAGTCCATCTACGGTGGCCGCATCGACAATGAGTTCGACCAGCGGCTGCTCAATACCTTCCTGGACCGCATCTTCACCACCAGAAGCTTTGACAGCGAGTTCAAGCTGGCGCTGAAGGTTGACGGACACAAGGACATCAAGATGCCCGACGGCATTAGGTCAGTGGTTTCTTTGTTTTAGGTGGGAGTTGATCTTTTAAAAAAGCTCTGGACAGGATGTGCTCCTGATGTCTGCAAAGATTTTGGTGTAATGTTTTTTTTTTTCAGGCGTGAGGAATTCATGCACTGGGTGGAGCTGCTCCCCGACACCCAGACTCCAGCTTGGCTCGGGTTGCCTAGCAACGCCGAGAAGGTCCTGCTCACCACTCAGGGTATGGCTCGTCTGTCGCCCTCCACCGCTCCTTCCTTCGTTAATTTATTCATTCTTCTCAAATGTCTTTTTTTTTCTTCTACAACTTGACAGGGACTTCAAGTTCTCCAAATATCTCCAACGTATATATCTGCTGCCTCAATATTTTGTCATAATCCATGTTATATCCATGTTATCATGTTCAAAGTCTTGACTAATATTTATTTAACAGGGATATGACGCACTCCGCTGCAATGGAATGGTCTTACCTGTACATTTTTCAGTTGATGTCCCAAATTACCTTCCTCCCCTATAACATTTCCAGCCGTAGCGTAAACAGTAAAGTTTGGAAGTCTTTTGCCCAAGAGAAGACTGTCACCTCATCCTCCAGCAGCTGTATTACACATCCATCATGTCGCTACTCTCCAGAAATGCTACAGAAGTTACTACAGCCCCCCCCAACCCACACACCCTGCTGTTAAACCCTCTCTCCTGAGCACTGTGATGTCCACACTATCCAAGAGTCGTTTACGACGGCCCCTCCCTCAAACTCCCACCACTACCCTCCCGCCCTCCTCTTCTCCCGCCCTCCTCTTCTCCCTCCCAGTATATGCTATTCCTTCATCAATGTTAGCCAATGTCCCTTTCTGTTGCAGGAAACAAAACTTGATACATTTTTTCTTGCATGTCTGCATGCTCCTTGGTGTTGAATGTTCAATATGATATTTGTGTTTTGTATTGTTGGTGTCATGTTTTGGCCTGAAACCCCCCTGGTCTCTGCCCCTTTCTTAAGGAAAACTTCAACATCTTTCGATTGTCAATAACAAATGCATGTAGTAATAATCTGTTGTTCGGCATCCCATGATAACACAATCTTGAGGCCAAACTATCATAGTTTTATGGTACACTGTTAAGATCTTCTTAACCCCCCCCCCCATCCACCTTCCACCACGGTCTTATCTCCTGTCCCCCCACTCCTCCACCTCATGGTCCTACTCCTCTCCCTCCCCTCGCTGGCTCCCTCCGCTGCGCGGCGTAGGCATCGACATGATGAGCAAGATGCTGAAAATGCAGATGTTGGAGGATGAGGATGACCTCGCCTATGAGACGGAGATAAAGCAGCGCACCTCCTCCACGTCTGACAACCAGCCCGCCTGGATGAGGACCATCCACACCACCGCCTTCAACTGGCTGCAGCTCATCCCGCAGATGGTCAACCCCCTGAAACGCACGGTGGAGAACATCAAGGTAAAGACGGATGGGGCCAGGAGAGCTGGTCAGGGGGGAGGATAGGACCCAGGTAGGAGTATCGCTCTCACTAGGTATGATCGGCACAACTTCATCCGGTAATAACTTATCATAACAAAGACATTTTCCAAAGTCGCCCCCCCCCTATGATCAGTTATCACACAAGGAAATTGTGCTACTGGTACGTAAGTCGAGGTTGTCTTCGGCTCGCTCTTCCTTGCTCCCTCTCTGTGCAAGTACAACCAGAATATCGAAGTCTTCCGCTTTATCCAGCTTCTGTTGAGTTCTCGTGCGTCACAATACAAGGGGTTGATATGTAAACATGATCATCTTGTTTAAAGCATCACAATGTTTAAATATTTTTTATCGCTCAGACAAAATGGATTTAGAGAGTGTAGAAACAAATATCCCTGGGTTGATTTAAGCTGCAAGACAGTTTTCAACTCATGTTGAACAAAACTAGATGGCTGCAGTATAGAAAGTTCCCTAATGCATTTTGACATTCCTCTAACGGTTTCTTTCTTTCCTACAGGATCCGCTGTTCCGCTTCTTCGAGCGCGAGGTGAAGATGGGTGGCAAGATGCTGCAGGAGATCCGCCAGGACCTGACTGATGTGGTGCAGGTGTGCGAGGGCAAGAAGAAGCAGACCAACGACCTGCGTACGCTCATCAACGACCTGGTGAAAGGTAAACCTCTCTATCATTTAAATTACACCTCCTGTAATGCAGTGTTAATTACTGTTACTGCTATTCTAGTCATTTATCACAACGCTTTTATTCAAAATGACTTTCAGTGAATTATTTGGCTAGATGCTAAACTCATGATTTTGAATGCTCCTGAATTCTCATCTACTTCCTGCTTAGCACAGGAAAGAAGTTAGCATAATAGTTAAATGCTTGCATTTCCTGCACTTCTTGCTGAATTTTCCCCTGATCTCTGGTGTATCTTCCTGCAGGTATTCTGCCCGGCAACTGGTGCCGCTACACGGTCCCAGCCTCCATGACCGTGATCCAGTGGGTGGCTGACTTCAGCGAGAGAATCAAGCAGCTGCAGCAGATCTCCCAGGCAGCGGCGAGCGGTGGCGCTAAGGAGCTGAAGGTAAACCAAACTGTTTCCAGGGGCCCCTATTTTACCACCAGGTGTGTTGACCTACCAGTGGGTACAGTCCACTGGGTAGGCTGGTAGGTTTTACATCAGTTCTGAAACTTCTAACGGCTTGTTTATATACATTTACAGTTGCTGCTTTGCAATTACTTTAAATAAATAAAATACATGTTTTTTTCTCAAACTCGCCCATATCTAGAACATCAACGTGTGTCTTGGCGGCCTGTTTGTGCCGGAGGCCTACATCACGGCCACCCGCCAGTACGTGGCCCAGGCCAACAGCTGGTCTCTGGAAGAGCTCTGTCTGGAGGTCAACGTCACCAATGCCCAGGGAGCCGTGCTGGACGCCTGCAGCTTTGGAATTAAAGGTCAGAGCACACACGCACATGCATACACAGTTCAGAACAGCAGTTGTATAACAAAATCAGTGCAAAAGTATTCGCAAATTTACCAACTCTGAATTAATCCAGGGACAGAAACTTGTCTATGGTGTTTACTAGAAGCCTCTCCCAACTGAGTTTGTTCTTCAATGGGTTTCCCTTGCAGGTCTGAAACTGCAAGGGGCCACGTGTGCCAACAACAAGCTGTCTTTGTCCAACACAATCTCCACCGAGCTGCCCCTCACTCAGCTCCGCTGGAACAAACAGGGCAACGAGGAGAAGAGACACATGGTAGGACAAACATTCTTATTCTATTAAGTAATTTAGCCACTTGGTTTTTATGTTGCCATGTCGTTCATGAGCAGGTAAGGTTTAGGCATGTTGCTCAGGGTAGTAGACCACAATCATTATGATCCAATCCAGAACCTTTCAGCTGTGAGTAAAACACCAAGCTAACCAATAGACTGCCCAAGACACAAACTTGTAGCATACCATATTCAAACCTTCTGATATCAAACATATCAATATGTTGTGGTTTTAAGTTTGTACTACTGAAATCTTCTGCTTCCTTTCCAGGTGACCCTGCCCGTGTACCTGAACTTCACCAGGTCAGACCTTATCTTCACCGTTGACTTTGACATTGCCACCAAGGAGGACCCGCACAACTTCTACGAGCGAGGCGTGGCTGTCCTGTGCACCGAGTAGAGCTCATGAAGACTGATATAGTCTAACTGATTAACTCCCATATTAATCTATAATCTAAACACCTAGTATCTATTTCCTGTTAAGATATCCACAAGTAACAGCCTGTAGTGTTTTCCAATAGAAATGGCATGTCAGAAGTTGAATGTGAAGCATTAATCTACATAACATCCACTAACGCAGTTTGTGAAAAGTTTTTTTGAGGGTCAGAGGAAGTGAGTCATCGGTTGGTTAGTAAGTAACGAAGCAGAGGAGAGAAAGAAATGCAATGTCTTTTTAAGGAGGAATCTGTATGTTTTTAAGAGGGATCAAAGTTGGAATAAAATGAACTGCGATATTGATTTCAGTCTCTTGATTGCTATTTTGTATTAGCTTTGTGTTAAGCCCTATTTGGAGGAGTGCTATCTGGGTATTATAGGGAAAGTTTTTTATAGGGACAACCTCCAGCCAATGTTAAATCACACCAACCAGACAGTTTTTTTTCTATTATATACCTCTACCTATTTACAAAAGTAACTAAATCAACATTGAGGTTTCTACGACGGCGTATTAGGGACACGCATGATGATTTATTTTTTTTATACCATGACGAGATTAATGTCGAGAATAAAGTTGAAATACCATGTCGAGATAAATCTCGACATTTCGAGAATAAAGTCAACATCTCGACATTTTCGGCCCACCCTTTTCAACGTCCTTACACATATAATCACATTGTGTTTTTGGGATAAATAGCGAGTATTTCCTTGTTGGTAAACCCGATTTCAATTACAATTTCACCAGATCAACACCAGGCATTTTGATGAGTCGGTGGCCAAGTGAGTCTGAATTAAGGTCTCACTCTCTCCATATGATTTACTGGACATGTCGACATTAATCCTGACATTTCGAGAATAAAGTTGAAATATGTCGACTTTATTCTCGAAATGTCGGGATTAATGTCGACATGTCCATTAAATCATGGAGAGAGCGAGACCTTAATTCAGACTGGAGAAAAGATGCAGATCTTTCGATGACAAGACGAGTAGTTGTCTTCAAACTACGTCTGACCAGTAGATCGTTTGAGAAACTGCCTTGTAGTTGAACAAACCCAAGTCTGTTTGTGAGGACAAATGAGGTCAGTAATCAGGCTGTGTGTGTTGGTGATGAATCTCCCATGCAGTGATTTCTCCCCACAAATGAGCAGATTGATTGGATTGAAAGGAATCAAAGCCCTTTTGATTGCTATCTAACCTCTTCCGATTGGAATGAGATGAGTGCTATTCAGCATAGGGGTGGATGATGTCATTACCGTCTGTTTGCCTCCGGTGTAGGGGAGAACTCTACTACTTTTCTTCACTTCACTGGAGGAAAAAAGCAGAATCGTCTGGCTGGCCTCCAGGTTCAGAGTCAAACTTGCTAAGAAACACATTTAACTCTACATGAAGGGTCTACATGAAGACTATCTTAATTTTGCAGACAGCTTTTCTGGATACCATAGACTATACAATATGTTGATACTCAATTGCAAAACTATTTCCTGTCATCTAAAATACAGTGAAGACCAATGGCTCTAAATAACTTGACAGGCCCAGGGTCAAGCTGACATTTTGGTAGAGGTTGGTGTAATGCAGAGCTGTAATTTCCAGGATCCTTGAATTGCTTACTTAAGGGGAGTTGTGTTTATGAACTTGGGATTTGTGCTTCATTTGCAGAATGCCATGTGATGTATATATGCTATACTTAGGGAAAAGGTTTCAGGGTGTATATCGTGGGGTGGGTTGGGTTTGGAACCATGGAGTTCAAGGTTAAAGGAATCCAGGAGTCCACTTGCTGTGACAAAATAATATGTATATTTTACATTAATTGAACACCATTTTAAAGTGCATAATGTTTAATACTTTTTAAAAGTGCTCCCCGTTGACCTGCTAACTGTCAAAATTAGAATCTTTCCCAAACTGGCAAGTCAGACAAAAGCTTAATAGAAAAGGTGTGGCTTGTGCAATGAACTCATAAATAACTGAAGTGGCTGAGGTCCAATGTGTCTTCTGGTGAGTTAATCATGTCTAAGGCAACACTTTGAAGGCCTAAGCTAACGAGTTACAAATTGCAATGGCAAAGGTCAAACAAGGTAGTAGGCATTTTACCTGTTGAATCGTCGGGGCACTCTGAATTACTCCAGGCGAGATACAAAAAGCTGTCTCACTTGCAATCCAAACTAGCTTACTTCAGAGGCATACAAAGAACGAATACATTACAATGTTAATGAGTTTCTTCAAAGCATCTCGGCAGCACAGTCCCCTTGCCCTGGCCCTTCCTTCATGCTGACGACACACTGCTTCTTCCTCTGCCCTGACTCTACCGCCTCCATCCCGGGAGGCCCCATCATCTTCCTCTTGTACAAGCAGCCATAGCTGCTAGGGCCAGGAGACCTCTCAGAGGAGCCACTGGGCTCCAGGAAGGAGCTCTCACCCATCGCCACCGCAGTGCGAGGAGGGGACCTGGGCTGTGGTGTTGGGGATCTGATAGTGCTGTGCAACCCCGAGTCCTCAAACCGGCCATCCTCTCTCTCAGGGCAGTTATGCCCGGACCCCATCTTCCCCACAGGATCACGGCAGCCGCTTCGGTCCCTAACCGAGGACCAGGGAGAGTCCAGCCCGCAGACCCACACGTCGGACGAGCTGCCATCCGAGTCCATCTGAATGTCCGCTTGATGCTGGAGCAGCGGGGGCCCTGGGGTGGTGGAGTTGGTGGGGGGCGCTCTTGGCTCACGCTTCGTCACCTCCACGGGGGCCGAAGCCGTTGGTTGGAGGGTGACGAAGCGTCTGCTCCGGCACAGGAAATGGCCACAGACACCTCCGTGCTGCCTGGGTCTCCTGCCGAGGAGCCCTGCAGTGTGGTGGGACTCATCGGAGTCCTCCGAGCTCCCGTCGTAGGGGTCCAAGAACTTTCAAATCATCACATAGAGAGGGGGTTATGGGGGGAGGGGGTGCTTATGGAGCAGAATATGTTAATAATGTTAGGTATAATGCTCACCCGGCAGTAACAGGGAAGCCGTCCCCCGGCCTTGTGGGACAATGAGGACATGTTCGTTTGAAGAGGTATTCTCTCCTGCCTGCTACTCACCGAGGCCTGCTCACGGTAATGAGTCATTCAAAAGAGATTTTGCAAACACTGGGACAGCACTGTGTTTTGGATTGGGACCTCTTGATCAGCAGCTAATGTACCAATAGCTGAAGAGCCTGAGGCAGCTGTGTTGAGGCTACATATACCGTCCACATACAACAACTCATAATTTGTTTTGGGCTACATGTATCTTAAAACAGTGTTGACTTTAGTCAACTTTTGATTAATCTGAAAATATTTATTGGCTTTGCCAATCTGTACTCTTCCTGACCACATGTCATTTCATGAAATAAAAAGATTCCCCTGCATGAAATATAATGGCGCTGTATTGTTTCCTTTTCAATATCATTGCCAAATAAATGTTGACGTTAACATCTTAAATAGTGTCAGTAGATTCGAGTCAAGTTGTTTCCACATCACTTTTAACAATATTGTATGTTTAAAAACTTTAAACTCACTTATTGTGTAGACTCAGTAAGCCTATGTACAATAACCATACAGATCATAATGAATTAATGAAGTAAAACATTTACTGGTCAATTGTTATTTGGAAAGCCTGTGTGAAAGAGAGGGTGTCTGGGTTACATAATACCATTGTGCTGGTATCTGATGACCTAGGGCTGAGGTCTGACTCATCTGTGCTGGACTCCACTTTACACATCTCCTGGTGGAAAACAGACATGAGTAGAAAGTAACTAAGCACTACAAATAGGACATACTTTTAATCACTATATAAAACACATACATGATATTATTACTCCACAAAATGCATCCGATACATCTTGTCATAGACAATTTTAATTAGATGACTATTAACACACTACCCTTGTGTGTGCAGTCTTACCATGTATTTGAAAGCAAGCTTCTCCACACTGTTAGGACGGCCATCACTGTTAACTGCATAAAAACAATCTACGTATGAAAGAATATGGTAACATTCAATCATGTATAAGGTTAAATGTGGAAATTTGTAGAAAGATTTTACCAGAACGCAAGTGACCTTTCCTCCTGTGTGGCATATTGCTTAACACGTCGATATTTTTTTAATGAAATGGCTTTGTAATGATAACCATGTAAAATGTATTCGTCAATCTTAATTGTAGTTTTACTGGTGAATTCGATAATGCACTGTGAACCAGCACGTGTATTACAAGCAGCATATGAGCCGCAACATAGTCGGCGTACAAACTTTATATTCCTCAGCGTTGTGTAAAGTACTGCTATGGCACGACTGGAGCGATGCAAATGATCAATCACGCACTCAGTCCACCTGCACACGACTGGGAGGCTGGGGGGAGGTCACAGAGTTCACGCTCCATGCGTAAGATCCGGGCTCGAGGAAAAGGATGAATGTTAATTTCAAAGATGGCGGCGGAGGGAGGAGGGAAGGAAATGAACGAAATTAAAACTCAATTCACCACTCGGGAAGGTGTCTACAAACTCCTCACTCACTCCGAATACAGCCGTCCCAACCGCGTGCCTTTCAACTCGCAGGGTTCCAATCCCGTCAAGGTCTCCTTCGTCAACGTCAACGACCAGTCCGGTAACGGCGACCGGATCTGTTTCAATGTGGGCCGCGAGCTCTACTTCTACATCTACAAAGGCGTTCGAAAGGTAGCGCGCTAACTTCACTTATTCAACCAAATGTCATCAACACGTAGTCATCTCATCAGTTGTCAGTGCTTTGATCTGAAGTGTTGTTGAATACTGGGGTGGTGTGTGCGTACCGTTAAGTTTGGCAGGTGTCTGACTTTGAGACCGATGGACTGGCAGTTTGCTTGGAGCTAGTAGCTAGCAGTCCGGTGGCTAATGATTCTAGCTAACTAGCTTGCCACAGTTATTTCGAGGCTGATACTCCCAACTTATTTTCGGTTCTGGCCATAATATGAACATGCATCTAAAACTGTTTGTTGGCTTTAATTCAATTTCGTGTGGTTGAAGTTGCTGATCGCTTTAAGAGTAAGTTTTTAATGTGGCACGGTGCTACTCGCATAACACCTGTCGACGCCCTTTGATTGACAGGTGTCGAAATGACAATGGATCAGTGACCTGTCAGTCACTCATAATAGTTTATCTTTAACTGGATAACTTTTTGTGCAAAAGGTTGTTGAAATCTATGAAGCCATTTAAACAAGATATACACCGAAGTTTTAGGTTAACTTTCCTGGAAGGATGTCCTGGCCTAGCTGTTAAACGGCTAACGGTAGCTTGTATTGGTATTGACAGGCAAATACGTCAAAGTAATTATGTAGTGCTGCATATACTAGAATCGGCTGGCTTTAAAGTAATTTACTCAATGTGAGAATTAGGTATCTATCGTTGCATTCGATTACTCTTGGTCGTTCTAATTGTAGAACTAGCGATG
Source organism: Brosme brosme (assembly GCA_900302425.1). Lineage (NCBI taxonomy): Eukaryota > Metazoa > Chordata > Actinopteri > Gadiformes > Lotidae > Brosme > Brosme brosme. The sequence goes on from OMKX01000901.1 coordinate 38,758, forward strand.
TAGAAAGTGGCTTTAGGTAACGCTAATTTTGTGATGCTAGGAGAAGCCGGAAGTGTTTTCCCTTGCTGTGCTGGTGTGGTTGTTGATCATGGGAATTAACCGGGTTGTACATAGAAGGCAGCGCTAAATACTGCCAAGAATGGTCCAAACAGCGTAGTGTAGTTCTTCTGTTTAATAAAGAGTACACTGGCATAGGCTGATGAGTGGTCAGTATGAGGTCTTAGCTAGAATAGCATGCAGATGCCCTGTCCCTTCTTTTACATATTATAAAATATATACGAATTCACAACTTAAATACATGGCAAGTCCTGCACTCTTGAACTACGTTATTATTGCATGTCGGACAATCGTCTGGACAGGTATTTATCAACACTGGAAATACTGTATTAAGTAGTTATTGTTTAAAGGATCTCTTAGTTTTTCTCCCAGTCTTGGAAATATGTTAATTGTTAATTAATACAACGTTTAGTATAGTTTGGTCTGTTTTCTTTATGGCCTACTTGTTATTGTATGATGCAGCACAATGCTGTTCCTCTATACAAAAAGTTGTGTGCCACATGGCGAGAGACCCTGTCAAATTAAAGTGAGCTATTCTTTGCACACAATGTCACTATAATATGGCAGGGTCACTCATACAGTGTTTTTATTTCTCTGCATTGTTAAGTTTACCCTAATGAGCATTGTTTGCTTTTATGCATGATTTAACTGGGCCTCTTTTTTTGTCCATGTAATGTCACTTCAGTGAATTTTGGCTGTAATCAAATACCACATTGATGCCCTCCTTCTTTCTGGCAACTCACTGTGTTGGCCTGAGTTTGTGCTCCTTCCTTTTTAATAGGCTGCTGACCTGAGCAAACCCATAGACAAGCGCATCTACAAAGGAACGCAGCCAACCTGTCACGACTTCAACCATCTGACTGCAACAGCAGAGAGTGTATCATTGCTGGTGGGGTTCTCGGCTGGACAGGTGCAACTGATAGACCCTATCAAGAAGGAAACCAGCAAACTCTTTAACGAGGAAGTACGACTCATATTCCCAACTGATTTATCAATCACTGTAGTAAAGCATTGTGCCTTTTGATGGGATGTGTTCCAAAGTTAAATTTAGCTAAAGTAAATTTTCTGTCTGCATGAGATGCTGTTCATTTTCTAATATTTGTTGTTGGGTTAATGATGGTCAGCATTAATATTATTAACTATCGGTGGAACGGTTCCCAAAATTCACGCTTCCCAAAATTCACGCTTCGGTTCATATCACGCTTTTGGGGTCACGGTTTTCGTTACAGTTCGTTTTTGTACCTATAACTGTGGCATATATATAAAATCTTTTTTTATTATTATAGGGTGCTACCCAAGCCCAGAATAGGGCTGTAGCGACGAAGACATTTAATTTCTGAAATGGTCTAATTGGTTAAAAGACATATTACATTGGAATAACGCTTCAAAACGCAAAACTGAAATATCACGTAAGTGCTGTGTGGAGGAAGTCAGTGGCTTTCGGATTCACTCTTGGTCCGAGTCTGACTCAGTTACAGCGTACGGCAGCGTAAATTTTAGGTCTTGTTCTGTGTTTAACATAATGAGTGGTAATGGCGCTGCGATGCGCGCCAAGGTTTTGAGTAGTGCTGGAAGGTATAGCGCAGCTGTATGGTGGCGCCGGTGTTCGAGCTCTCGTTGGAAACAAGACCCACGTGCGTTCAAATGAAGACACACTGCTTTGAATGTATGGGGGTACTTCAAATGATCAAAAACTAGAAAGGTGATTTGTACCTTGTGCAAAGTTTCAATTAAATTGCACCGCAGCACTAGCGCTATTCAAGAGCAAGCGGAAAAATGCACTATTGTAGATGATCGAATACCAGATAAGGCCTATATTACCTTCGCAGCCTGTTATCATTGGTAGGCAGAGCTTTTTGATATAGGAGGAGGAGCGAAAATAGTTGGTTCGTGAGGAAAGAGTTGTCAAAGCGCTGGCTGGAAAGAAAAAGGACCACCTATGCGTTTAAATACATTTTACAATTTATTTAAAGTGAGTGATTCTTTTAAAATGAATCTACCCAGATGGATGGTACATGACATTTGGTGTCACCGAATGAAACTGTTAGTAGAAAATGTTAGTCTTGAGCTCTGCCGGGACAGCAACTAAACATCATCCCAGTCTGAAGTTTCACTGGGTACCGTAATTACGGTGCAAAACCTTTTTAGAAAAGATTCTTTACTTGAAACGCTCCATCCCTAGTATATGCCTCCAATATGGCTCCTGCTGTAGAATATCAGTCACTCCCAGATAACTTGTAGCTCATAGTTATGTAACTATATGCTACATGTAGTCATTATTATCTTATGTGTTAATTGTTTCATAAACACAGCAAAATCTAGCATTTGTTTAAAGGTTAAAAACTATTATTAATATTATTAATGTCAGTCTCCTGTCTATACTTGACTATGTCTTACCTCTTTTTTCCTCCCACACACCTCACCACCACCACCATCCTCCTTGTCTCCCTTCAGAGACTCATAGACAAGTCCAGGGTGACATGTGTGAAATGGGTGCCGGGCTCAGAGAGCCTCTTCCTGGTCTCTCACGCCAGTGGGAGCATGTACCTGTACAACGTGGAGCACACGTGTGGCACCACGGCGCCCCACTACCAGGTCCTCAAACAAGGGGAGAACTACTCTGTCCACACGTGTAAGAGCAAGTCCACGCGGAACCCGCTCCTCAAATGGACCGTGGGTGAAGGCGCACTGAACGAGTTCGCCTTCTCCCCTGACGGGAAGTTCCTGGCCTGCGTGAGCCAAGACGGCTTCCTGCGGGTCTTCAACTTTGACGCTGTAGAGCTGCACGGCACCATGAAGAGCTACTTTGGTGGCCTGCTCTGCGTGTGCTGGAGCCCTGATGGCAAATACATAGTTGCCGGCGGCGAGGACGACCTAGTGACTGTGTGGTCGTTCCTTGACTGCCGGGTCATTGCCCGGGGTCACGGACACAAGTCCTGGGTGAGCGTGGTGGCCTTCGACCACTACACCACTAGCGTGGAGGAGAGCGACCCCATGGAGTTCAGCGGCAGCGACGAGGACTTCCAGGATCAGATGATCCACTTTGGACGAGACCGGGCCAACAGCACGCAGTCTCGGCTCTCCAAGCGCAACTCGACGGACAGCCGGCCCGTGAGCGTGACGTACCGCTTTGGCTCCGTCGGCCAGGACACCCAGCTGTGCCTCTGGGACCTCACAGAGGACATCCTCTTCCCCCACCTCCCCCTCTCACGGACACGGACACACACTAACGTCATGAACGCCACCAGCCCCCCCCTGGGGTCGACTGTAGTGACCAACACTCCTAGCAACACTACTAACGGAAACAACAGTGGTGCTAGCACGCCGGGCCTCAACTCCACGACGTTACCGCGCTCCAACAGCTTACCCCACTCCGCAGGCGGCCCCACCAACACCCCAACCACCGCCACGGCCAACAGCACTAACAAGGCCTGCACTGGGGGCCTCACCAGCGGCATCATGGACAGTGCGATCGCCACGGGCGTGAGCAAATTTGCCACGCTGTCGCTCCACGACCGCAAGGAGCGACCCCACGAGAAGGACCACAAACGCAACCACAGCATGGGCCACATCAGCAGCAAGAGCAGCGACAAGCTAAACCTGCTGACCAAGAGCAAAGCGGACCCTGCTAAGACTCTGGGCACCCTGCTGTGTCCACGCATGGAGGACGTGCCCCTTCTGGAGCCCCTCATCTGTAAAAAGATAGCTCACGAGAGACTGACTGTACTCATATTTTTAGAGGACTGTTTAGTGACCGCTTGTCAGGAGGGATTTATTTGCACATGGGCAAGGCCAGGCAAAGTGGTAAGTTCTTTTTAATGTAG